>JAYMSP010000208.1:0-67532 GCA_036897095.1 Plantago elongata | reverse complement strand
TGGCTCTGATACCATGAAAGAACTATTTTCCCTGTCTATTCATAGAATTAGAAGGGTTATATATACAAGTACAAGAAGCTATAATCTGAAGACTAATCTAATCAGGAAACTAATCTAACTAGAGTTCTATAATCTAAAAGACTAATTTAATCAGGAAACTAATACAATTACATAGTCTAACATTTACACCGGTCATTGCGTTAGATGTTAGAAATCTTGAAATTTAGGAGTGCTTCCTGCTCTTGCAATGCCATAGATAACATTACTGTCACATATAAAATTATTGGTCAAAGTGTTTGTAGCCGAGTGTCAAACAGAAACACCTCGTAACCATGAGGTCACGAGTTCGATTCCTCGAAATGGGTGATTATATTATCTGAATAGAGATCGGTTGTGATTTGCATCTAGAATCAATTGATAAAACAAATGTAATTGTAATGCTTTATTTCATGTTACTTAATAATTAAAAAAATATATAAAATTATTAATGTGTTTGTATATAGGGCTTGCATGGCCTAACCTTAAATCTCATGTTGGTATTTTGATGTTGGGTTGATATTTTGGGTTACTTGAGTTTATGAAGTTTATGAAGTTTTGTGGTTTGAGCTAGATTACTCTAAGAATACTTTTTGTTTCGTGCATCTGCTTTTTTCGATGATGAAAAGACATTCGTTTATATAAAAATTTGTGAAAGTTTAAATTTTTTTAGAGTACCAAGAATTCTAAAATATTGTATTCTAATTGTGTGATGTTGTATGTAAATTGTTGTTTTTTTATATATATTTATAAATTGTGTATTAATTATACGGTTGAATTATTTTATAAAAATTTTCAGAATTTTTCAAATTTTCAGGAGAGTTTTTCTTTCTTTAATTGTAACATAGTGTAGTATTAGTACATTGCAACTCAAAATCTCGCTTAACCCTTACAGGTGAAAACTACGATATGATTACCTCATGTTGTTTCAATCCTCTCCAAACAAATTTCATCTAATAAAGTTATTAATTAATGTTCTATGCCTCATGTATGTTTCATGATTCAATCCTCTCCGAACAAATTTCATCTAAGTTAATTAATGTTCCATGCGTCATATATGATTTCATGATGAATGCAAACTGCAAACTAAGAACGTGGTTTAAAGAATTGATTTTTACACCTTTCCACTATTTCTATAATCCTTAGATATCTTTACTACGAGGCAATTCGTCATAGGTTGGTTGATTGTGAATGCGATGCCAACGAACACCTATGAATCCATGAATGAGTAAACTGTAAGCTAAGTTTATTTATATCACATCTATAATTGAGTTTTCACTTAGTTTTTCGGCTTCATGAAATTTTTATAAAAATTTATTATATAAATATATAATATTTTAATTAACTTTTAAAAATTAACTGATAAAAAGGTTAATTAAGTTAATTTATTGAAAAAGCTAATCATTTACTAATTAATTTTTACTAAACAGAGTCTCACTGTTAGTGTGAGGCTGTAAATCTATTTCTTTCTTGCAAAGTCCATGGTTTTTCATACCAAATCACACATTTAACTTTTAATTAATTTTAGAGTTGCAACTTTTAGAGTCCGTTTCACTATTTCCCTGTGGGTGCCGCTTAGTGTGGGGTTTGCTAGCGCTTGTCCTTTAATTAACTCTATCATGAATTTTATCAGTTTCCAATGGGTAGGGGATGGATTTTTATGATTTGATTAAGAAACTCCGTAATTAAATTTATTATCTTCCTCTTGTCTTGTGGTTAGTTGATGCTGAGTGTAATGTTAATTATGAAGTTTCATTCCTCCTTTAATATACTGTAGTTAATATAGTAGCAATGGACAAATAAGTATTGCCACTTTGGGTACACGAAGCTAGAAATAAAGAGAGATGTACTTTTTTATTGCAAATGTACACTTGAGCTCAACCACAGGGCGTCAAAATGCTTAACTAGCTGTGACAGTCATTATCATTTTCGACCAATATTAATTCCACTTGTTTTACTAATTAAACATATCATGGTTTTGTCTCTTCCCCCTAATTGTTTGGCCATGGAAGAAATGTTGCAGATTTATTTATTTTATTTTTTCTTTGAGGGGCCATTTATTTTCTTAATTAACTAACTATGAATCAAACGGGGAGACCAATCTATCAACTTAGATTATCATCTACTAACCATCTTATGAGTTAATTTTGTCAAAAATAACCATAAAATATTGAAATAATAGCTCATGATAAAAAGCTCTTGTGGTGAGTTGGTTCTCTCAATCTTCTATTTCAGTTTGAATGGTCCTGATTAAATCTGGAGATTGGATGGCTTGGATTAATTGGCGCAAGTGTGACGAAACAGAGTGGCAATTAGTTTAATTGTTGACGAAAACTGATATTTTCGATGAGTCATGACTGACATTAAATAGCTAGTCAGATTGTTTGTAGTGAATGGTGATATTATTTCGAAATGATGTTTGATATTAGAGAAATACAAATAATAATTTGATCAACATTAAACCCGTCAATTTAAGGTATCGAAATTGTTATAGAATCATTCTTATTGGCCGATCCAATTACAACATGGTACCATTTTTTTTATTGCAATAATGACATCTGATTTGATTCAAGACCGAACCAAAACTACAGTCTCAATCGGAACTGCATTTTCCCATAATCCACTGTGTACCTCACATGTCACTATGTGTAGATATTATAACATATCACACTAAAAGAACCTGAAAATTTTCTTCTTCCAGAAACAATGAAAGATGTAGTACTTCTTATAATGATGATTCCGTACAAGAATTTTCTTCTTGCACCCACAAAGGCTTCCACTTAGTAGTTGCTATCACTAGGCCTGTCTCAGTGGGCTTGAAACCGGCCAGACCAGATCAAAACCCACTGTATATACTATATAGGAAGCTCATCGGTTCCTGTTTCGGTTTCTTCACCTGGGGGCCGGAATCAATCAGCAACCGCACTTGTATACGTTCTGTTCTTTAGTTCTGATCTAGTCGGCTGCCGATCTTGTCACCCTCTGGAATTAATATGAATTAAAAAATACAATTTTAAATACAAAATTGGTAATTATTAATTCATCACAAACACTTAGATCCATTCATGAATCATGATCACCAAACCAATACATCATGGACATCCATGTGAAATACAGTACATTGTTAAACATACATACATATAGTCTCAGGTAATAGCATGGTGAATCAACCTGTAGATCGATGTTAAATTAATAAGATTTTTACATCTCTTCTTTTCATATTATTATATAAATTAATTAATTTACTTATTTGGGGAACTTTATTTTAGACCCTCTGCAGGCTGATGATGAGCAGTATCACTCTTGCAATTCTCCGGTGAATTGCCGGAAACTTCCAGAATCTCAACCACCACCACATCATTGACGGGTTTCACCACTGCACGACGTTGCCCTTTCTCAATGGGATCGGCAGGCTTCGGTATTTCAAAACGTGCTTCCTGGGAAAGTTCATGAACGGATACTGAGATTTTCTCCACACATTTGATGTTATCAATAAGGACGGATGCAGTGACAAGTACTGGCAGGAATTCTTGCAGGTCTGATTTCGAGGGCAGCGGACAGCTTTCAAGGACGTTAGTAAGCTCATCTGCTGCGGCTTTTGAATTTTGAATGTGAGTAAGAACATCATATGATGGGAACGTCATGGTCCTGATTGCGGTGGCAAGTTCTCTCAGGGCCTTGGCTGATTCCAGGCTTAGAATTTCGCATGCCTGTCGGATTTTTGACTCGAGTTCTGATGTTTTCAGCTGTAATTGAGTCAGACGCTGAGTTATTAACAAGGACTTTTACAAGAACATGGTGAAAAGACAAAGGTATTAAGTGTTTTAAGTCCTTGCCTTAGGTTTGGTCTTTAAGAGTCCACTAAGTGTCTCAATGTGGCAGGCACACTCCCTAGCAAGAGAACCGGTCTTTGAGTATTGTTTCCAGGGATGATTATATCGAAATCGACCATGTGCTGGTTCCCACCATGCGAAATTCGCCTGAACAACGATAATATACATTAAGTAATTGATCAAATGTTCCTCTATTCGAACTTCTCTACCATCTTCACTTTAACAGAGTCCGTAAACAGAATCGCGAACAACTGAATAATAATTTGGCTCACCAATGTGTCCTCTGTGGCCTTTGAATTTAGCAAACTCTTATAGCTTTCCAGAAATGACTTGTTATTGCTACCATCAACCTTGGAAGAACCTTTGCTGCTTTCATCCACTTGAGAAATAAAAAATTCACCTCCAAAACCTGTGAAATTAATTAAGTGATTAATTTCCACAAGGGAATTCCACAATCACAATTTGTACGTACCATAAGTACAAAAAGTTGGTCAAAAACCAAAAGTGGAATCAAATAATTAAGAATATATATAATGTGTGCTTGATTAATGTACTGCCACTTCTGATTCTAAAAGCTAGTTCCACATAATTTGATGTGATAATATATAACCACTAGTGTTTAATTCAAGATTTGTAATTTTAAATGTACCTTCCAAAAAGGCAGCAATTTTTTCTATATTTGCAGCAACCATATTGTGCAGATCCTGACCCGCCCAGACTGGGTTACAGGATATGGATATCACCATACAGGTTGCTGCACCAATGAGTATTGTGGACAACCTTTGATGAGCCAATTGTAAAATCTCCTCGACCCGGAAACCTGATACCGCAACTAGACTGAATGTGAGGATGAAGATCAGGACACCGTAGTCGTATCTCCTCTTCACACTTGGAATGAAGCGCATATATGAAGATACCGCGGCTGCATAAGAACATTTTTATTAGCGCGTTATTTTCACTAATTAAAGCGTACTTGCTTTTCTTTTTTTAATATGTATGAACTTTTAGTGAATTGAGTATTTAAAATTTTGCGGAGGGGAATATATAAATTAAATACACCTAAAATTCTTGAATTTTTATTTTCTAACTATTTATGAAATGGAATTCTTATAAAAACCAATTTTCCTAATTACGAATAACATTAATATACCACCACGCCAATCTAATTTACACAATGGTAAAATGATTTTTTCGAACATTTTAGAAGACAAATATTTTCCTAGTACTTACTCATTATTGTGAAAATATAACACACAATTCAAAAAGGTCAAAAAAGAGTATAGAGGATCATACAAATCTTGTTTTCTTTAATTTATTTTTTTAATTTTATTTTCTTAAAAAAAGAATAGAAAACAAAATAATAATTAGAAAACACTTCGTGATTACCTAGAACAAATACAAAAAACCCGAGCATAACAGGTTCTCCTGTTTTCCCACATAGATCGGCCAAGGCCTCAGCTCCAACTCCTAAAGCACCGGCTATTAATGTCGCAAATCCTCTGTTTAAGCACTTTGATAGAGTCCCACCTGAAAACAATATAAAGTGTCACCAAATTTGGTAAAAATGGATTATAAGAAAGAAATAAAATCAACATATATAAGCAGGTTAAATTATCGTCATTTGGAAATTTGGTAAAAATGCACTATAAGCAGATCAACATATATTATAAGTAGGTAATTACACGTATAGTATCTGCAAATTCTTAACGCATTTCACAATTTAAAAAATAATTCAAATTACACGTAGTACTTATCAACAGATTCCCAACATACATATTAATTTAAAGAAATGATTCGCTATAAATAGTAGTAGAGCTTACCGACGGTAAATTCAAATACAACCACAACAGTTAAAACGGCCCACATTCCAGCTGGACCGAAACCATCATACAAGGGCCTGAAGTAGTAGAACAAAGACACTATCGTCAATGCCAACCCAACCTTCATCGAGTGTATAATCCTTCTAGGATCATCCTCTCCGATTTTCTTAATCTTGATTGAGAAATCAATGATATTCTTCTTGATCTTTGCAATTTTGGACTCTTGATTATATGGAGAGTGATCCCTCATCACCATGGTTTGAGTATTTGGAATAGCAACCATGCAAAAAAAAAGATGGAAGCTATACAAGGTGATGATGGAAAATGGTAGAGAATCTCAAGTTGTGTGCACTTGAAATGGTGCACTTAGGGGGTTTAAATAAGCATGGAACTGAATAGTGATTGTGAGGCAATTTAGAAGATTCTAACTTGGTAAAATCTTAAGTTGTAAAAAGTGCTTATGTGATGCCAGTAGAATATTCTATGCTTGTTCCATGAGGGTTTGTCTTTTGCTTTATTTATCTAGAATTCAGATTGACACAATTCAGCTCAACATTATATCATAAGGCTGAAGAAAAGAGCTCTTTTTGGTGGTGGGATAAGTGGATGCACCTATTTTCAGGACACAGTTGTACCACTTTCACACAGTAGAATTTGTATCCAAATTCGTCTTTGATAAGTTACTAGTGAGATCCAGTAACCAAAATATTTACTTAACGCACCACTCACTTACCAATTGAGTCTCAATTAAAACTCTGAAACAGAACGGTTATGAATGATTGCAATTCAGATGATATACTCGTCCACAAACCACTGCATTTCATACCAGCTCAATTTATCACTCCTAAAATAATTCATAGAACACGTTTAACTTCAAGTCTTCAAAGTTATTATATATATTATTATATCGGTCTTATGGTGTAAATGATTTTCTATTTCAATATCAGCTATTACTACAAGTAACTAATTTAATCCCAATATGTTAATGAAAATTATAAAGTGACCATTCACAATTGTACATAGACAAAAGTTGTGGTAAAGTGAAGAATGCACTGTGATCCACTAAATAAATAGTTCAATGGTTCTTGAACATGCCCAAAAAAGCATACAATATTCATCCATGTACTATATTACTATTACTGTGTTGGTACTGTCAAGAGTTTGAGAAAGCGGTAGAATATGGAATTTCAGGTGACTAGAACTAGAAGCAATAGCCATAAAAGACATACATACACATACACAGGTAACATTGCATGATTTTTTTAATTTCTTTTTTAAAGTGTGAATTTATGATAAGTGGACTTGAGTGTCTTAAACGTACGGTCCTCATTTCTCTTTCAGCGTACGGAAACGAGGAATTCCGCTTAATTGTAACGCCGCCTTTATTTTATAAAAAAGTGGAAGATCAGAAATGAAATTAATAGATGTTGAGTAAGTGTTTGTAAGAAAAAGACAAAAAGAACCGTTTACATTAATAGCATAGTTTTCCGCCATGAATTTATGTAATTTGCTACGTGTTACATTTTCTTCTCGTTCCATTTCTTAAAAGTTTTACGCGACAATTGTATGTGACTTCGTATAACGAATAGGTGAAGGCCGAGTCGAAAAGTTAATTAAATACTTAAATTCAATTAGCTATCACTTATACGGACACACGAGATCTCTCCATCACAAATTAAAATCTGTTTTTGCAACCAAACACATACAATTCCTTAAGCTTATCCTTACATGAAGTAAGCAAAAATGTAGTAAGATAAGATTATCAGCTTCCCTTCATAGCTACATTAAGTTTCTTCAAGTTTGAGGCATTAAATAGATGAGAAACAAAGCAATAAAGGGTGCTGGATGATCATATGATTAATTTGATACTGCTGTACTATATTATTCTGGAAATTTAATTTCTGATAAGTGAAGCAGCAGCAGCAGCATTATTTAGCCACAATTTCACACTTGAGCTAGCTAGCTTTTTCGTAAAAGCAGAGCTTCTTATATCATTATCATACTATAAATTAGTATTATACATTGAAGAAATAATTACCGAAAGTTAAAGGCTAAATGCTATAGCTATATTTGTAGCAATATGCATACCAATATACCATGATCGATCGCACAAACTCGAGTGCGTTCACGAATTTTCCTTACATGATAAGGGGTTCTACTTTATATGCATTTTGTCAAAGTTCTAAAACTTTTTACTCCATAAATATGATCCGTGTGTTTCCATCATCAATGTTCACTCCTATTCCATACGGGGATGGACCCACATATATTCGAGGAACCGCAATCGCTGCCCCAAGATTTTGAACATGAAATGCCTATTATACCCCTTTCAAAAATTTAATGAATAGTGATATATTTAGCATAATGAATTATGAAAGAAATTGGTACAGCTCAGCTGGTGCACCTATATTTCATAAAGCCAATTGATCACAAATTTGATTTTTAGTAATGCTAGATTTTCCAACCATTTCGTTTATATTGTTTTCTACCATTTACTTGATATTTTTCATTGTTTCTTTATAATTCAGTAATATTTTTTATTATTTTTTTCTTTTTTAATGTTCTTTTAGTTTACATTTCAAAATCATATTTTATAAATACTTAACTTTATTTCATTTAATTCTTTGTTTCTTTATTTTTCTATTCAATGGTAAATTCATTTACTTAATATACTTTCAAAAAATTATTCAATCTAAGCAAAGCTATATTATATCTAATTCCTCCCGTTTATGAGTATATAATTTAAAAAAATTATAGTCTAAACATTGTTCTTTACTATGTGAGTTTTAAAAACGTAATTTTCATTAGTCATTGATAATAAAAAAATTTAGCTAAATTTATAGTAAAAAAATTCGCTACCCCTGATATATATTTTTGCGTCCTTCTCTGAATTTTCATAGCTCCATCGGATCATCTCATTTCTTTTTCCTCAATTCTCTTTATGAGTTTCGACGGAGATTAAGTTAGTTTTTTTATTGATGACAGGATATAAGTTAGTTTCTTATTAAGGACGGTCGTAAATTAGTTTCTTATTGAGAATAAAACTATCAGAAGACAGTGCATGTGAGGAACAATTTTAATGTACAAGAACATGTATAATGAAGAGCAGTTCAAGTCCACTATGTTTGGAATGGTTAAATCTGGTACATATTTTCAAGCTAGCTATTGGAGAAGATTCCTGATAATCCAAGTAGTGCTTATCACCTCTTTCAAGGAGATTATCAAACTCGAAGAGGTATAAAGCTTATATAGCACTATGCAAATTTGATCTTATTTTTCAATAACATGTGCAACAATTTAATTTAACCTTTCAAAATTCTTTCCATTCTCAAATTCAACCACATGGTCTTGAAGTACGCATTCTAATTATGCAAACATATTATTATGGACGGACCTACATACGCTCAAGGGGTCGCAATCGCTACCCCTCAATTTTAACATGAAATGTATATTATATTCCGTCCAAAAATTTAATGCATAGTCATATATTTAGCAAGAATGAATTATGGAAAAAAATTGATACATCTCAGTTGCTTATATTCCATAAAGTTTTCCCTTGCTAATTAATCACATGTCCAATTTTCGTAGTGCTAGATTTTCCAACCATTTTATTTATATGTTTTCCTACCATTTACTTGACATTTTTCATTGTTTCTTTATTTTTCAGTAACATTTTTTATTATTTCCCTCTTTTTCTTTTGTCTTCTTTTAATTTACATTTCACAATCATATTTTATTTCTTTATTTGTATATTCATTTACTTAAAATACTTAACTTTATTTCATTTAACTCTTTTTGTTTCTTTATTTTTTCTATTCAATGATAAATTCATTTACTTAATATACTTAAAAAAAAATTCAATCTAAACGAAGCTATAGTATATCTAATTCCACTCGTTTATGAGCATATAATTTAAAAAATTATAGTCTAAACATTGTTCTTTACTATGTGAGTTTTGAAAACGTAATTTTCATTAGTCATTAATAATAAAATTTATTTTAATTAAATTTATAGTTAAAAAGTTCGCTACCCCTGACATATATTTCTGCGTCCGTCCCTACATATTATAATGAGATTGTTAAACGCATAACACATTTTACAAAATGAAGGATACTTTTTAATATATTAAAAATGATACTTCAAATATTATAAATATAAAAATGAGTCTATATATTATCATATGTTCCGTTTAACCCCACAATACTTCAAATTTCAAAAATAATAACATAAACACATTACAATATCATTTGAGAAAAAAAGATTATATTATACAAATAATGGTTAGTCTAACAAAGATTGCAAATTTAAAGAAGCATATATTTTATAATTTGTTATATTACATTGTTTAAAATTATTTTATAGCATTTAGATATTTAATTAAATAACTAATATATCATCAAAATTAAAAAAAAAAAACTCCAAGAAATATGCTTGGCAGCCTTAAGGGTTGCCGAAATAGCCTTCCGGCATCCCTTGGGGCTGCCAGCCAGCCAAGGCGGCCAAATTAGGGCTGCTAGAAGGATTGTTTGGCGACCCTTAATGCTGTCAAATAATACATTTTGTGAGTTTTTAAAAAAAAATAAGCAAATAAAAATGTTAAATTTGTGTGTATGATTTGATTAAATTTATATTTATTTTATTTATTATATTACTCTTAAATTTTAATTATGATTGTTTGAAAATTATAACCACCCTCGTGTTTTTCGATTATTTTTGTTCGAATTGAAAGAGAAAGACGAATGTTAGAGAGTTGAAATGGATAAATTAAAGTGTTTTTGGATAAAATCGTAGTATTTTAAAGTTAATGGGTTATTTTATATATTAATGTATTTTTAATATGTTAAAATTATGTTTGACGTTTAGTAAAAGGAGTCATGCGTTTAATATTTCTAATTACAATTAATATTTTATAATTGAATTTGAAAATAACATATTTTAATTACATATACTACTTTTTTATTAAGGTATGAAGTCCGTCTTTTGACACTTAGTTTCTACATAATAGAACACATTTTGGTTGATTTAAAATATATGATTTGTCATAAGCCAATGTCTAACCATTTTTCAGTATCACTTTTGGAAAAGAGCAATAAGCATTTGGGAGTTTTAAAACAAATCATTGGAGCAAAGATATGAATTCCCAGTGCTGCTTTCGTGAAAACACCTATCCGGTAAATACCTAATTGCTACTTTTAGATCAACAACATCGTCTTATCTTTCGCACATTCATCTATTCCCAGTCACCCATCATCCAATAGCTCTGCAACATGACGTTTTTCAGATCTTAAATTTTTGTATTTAAATCTCTAACATGTCAAAGTGATTGTCGAAATCTAATCAGTGTTGATGTGAGTCATAAAAATCAATCCCTCGGCCCACTTACAAATTCGATCTTGTAAAGAGGCGAAGTTCTTCTATTTAAATTAATTTTTAATATATTATAATTAACTAGAATTTTAATGCGAGGCAAATTACAGTGCCGGTTTATATACTATATTGGAGAAAGATGGATATTTTGCGTGGAAGAATACTAAAAGAGGTATACAAATATATTGGAAATTCCAGGAAATAAAAAGGACTGGAAGTGTAATTAAATATCAATGGGGTCAACTGCAAGGATTGTAAAGATCTAAGAACCAAAAGTAAAAGCATTCATGATTCTCCAGATAAGAACATAATAGAAGAAGTAAACGTTAAATACATCAAACAGAATTCTTCATCGGAAGAAGACAAAGGGTTTCAACTCCAAGACACAAAGCATATACGATCGAAGAAGAAGACACGCATTGAAGAAGCCAATTCGTCTGGAGCATCAACACCACACACAGTCAATCAAGAGAAGTCTCTATCAAAGTCCCAAATTGATGTAGTTAGGGATTCGAGATTTTAAAGAACATATTGAAGGTTCATGACAATGGTAATCTCTGTTAAGTGATTTGTCTTTAAGCTTCTTGTCTATGCTTTTCCTCCAAGTAATTTAGAAGTCTTGACCAAGAATTAGCTCCTTACTTGCCTATAAATAGATAGTTTGCATATGTCAACGTACAACAAGTTTTTGTAACATATTTCAAGGAATGAATTGGTTTTACACCTTTTTATCTTCTTCATTGTGTTTCTCCTTAAATTCTAACATGGTATCAGAGCCACGTTCCAAGTGAATATGCTTTGTGTTGTGTTTCTTTGCAAGGGAAAACTTGTTTTCATTCAACTCAATTTGTTTCAATTCTCTGTTTCTTTTGTTATCTCCTTTTAAGTCTTTGGAGTTATGCTAACAATACTGATGGTGCTTCCGCCAACTCTTTCTGTAATTGCTCATGCTTCTCCTATAGCAGATGACGTTTACAGTCCTTTTTTCTTACACCATTCTGAAAATTCTACTTCTGGAGCTATCACTCCTCTGTTAGGAAGGAACATTACCACACCTGGTCACGAGCTTTCCTTATGTCTTTATCCATCAGAAACAAGGTGGGATTCCTTGACGGATCCGTTACTATACCTGTTAATGATGATGGTAAGAGGAAAGCTTGGCATAGGTGTAACACTATCCTCCTATCTTGGATGATTCATTCTGTTTCTCCTTATATGAAAAGTAGCATTCTCTATGTGAACACCGCTAAGGAAGCGTGGGATAAGCTGAATACAAGATATTCACATCCCAACGATGTAAGGATCTTTCTGCTCCAACAAGAACTGAGTATTATTACTTAGGGAAATGGAACGGTTGCTGATTTCTTTACGAAACTTAGTGGTTTATGGGAGGAACTAAGTGATTGCAAACCTATGCCGAACTGTACTTGCGAAAAATGCACCTGCGACATCTCTAAAACTCTTGAAAAAATGCAGGATACTGACAAGATCTTCAAATTTTTTATGGGTCTTAACGATTCCTATGATATGATTAGGGGTCAGATTATCATTATGGAACACAAGCCTTCCATGGATAAGGCGTACTCTCTTGTTCTTCAAGAAGAATGACAAAAAATGGCAAGGAACAACACTACTCATGTTGTTGATTCCTCTGCGTTGTCTGTTGGTTACAAAGCAAACAAGAAAAGAGAGCTAAACTGCCCAATTGTCCTAATATGAGTAACCACACTCTTGATACTTGTTTTAAGGTTCACGAATATCCTGATGAGTACAGCAAGAGGACTACCTACAACAACGCAAGAGGTGGTTACAAAGGAAGGGGAGGAAGGCATAACTTTGGAGGCCGATCAAACCATGTTGAGATGACTAATCCAGGCAGCAGTTCCAAGAATCTAGTGTTTCACCAATGAGCAACTTCACCAACTCATGTCTTTTGCCCTGCAGGGCGCACTCTCAAATGCAGATCAACCCACTCAAGTTGGAAGCCACAACAACAACAACAACAACAACACGGCTCATGGAGGCAATCCAGAACCTCGCACACTAGAAATCAACCATGCTGGTTATTTTTAATTCAAACTTTAATTCTTTGAGTTCCTTACAAACATGGATATTGGATTCGGGAGCTTCCAACCATATCATATTTTCACCAAAATATTATATTGATAACTTCAAAGAAGTTGATGCATCTGTGCAATTACCAAATTTAACAAAACTCCCTATTACACATATAGGAGACATAAAGATTTCAGAAACTTTTATTTTGAAAAGTGTCTTATGTGTTCCATCTTTCAAGTTGAATCTCATGTCAGTTAACAAGATCTGCAGAGACAACAACATTTCATTTATATTCATTAAAGACATTTGTCATATTATGCAGATAAGCTCTTCATCGATTCAATCATGGACCAAGATTGTGCAGATTGATGCAAGAAGAGGATTTTACAACTTGAAGGCCAGTTTCAGATTACCTAAGGCATTAGCCATTCCTAATTTCAGATTACCTAAGGCATTAGCCATACCTAATCTAGAACATAGTAGTCATGAAGCAGCTATTGTGAAGGTTCATTTGTGGCATTTTAGATTAAGGCATCCTAGTTCTTCTAGACTTTCTCTTGTTCATGATAGTAATCCTGGCATCTATTGTAACAAGTTTTCTCATTGTGAAGTTTGTATGCAAGCTAAACAAAAGAAACTTGCATTTCCTATCAATAAAGACAAGAGTTCAAGTGCTATTTTAGAACTTTTACATTGTGATATTTGGGGTCCCCTTTCCACAACTACTTTAGATGAACAACAATATTTTCTTACATTTGTAGTTTGTATGCAAGCTAAACAAAAGAAACTTGCATTTCCTATCAATAAAGACAAGAGTTCAAGTGCTATTTTAGAACTTTTACATTGTGATATTTGGAGTCCCCTTTCCACAACTACTTTAGATGGACAACAATATTTTCTTACATTTGTTGATGATTTTAGCAGAGTCACTTGGGTGTTTTTATTAAAACACAAATCAGAGACAAAAGAAATTCTGACAAAGTTCATAAAACAAATAGAGAACCAAAAGGACACAAAAGTGAAAATTATCAGAACCGATAACGGTTTGGAATTCAATATGCCAGCTTTCTTAAGTCAACATGGCATTATGCAACAAAAGACTTGCGTCTATACGCCACAACAAAACGGGGTTGTTGAAAGAAAACACCAACACCTCCTAAATGTTACAAGAGCATTACTTTTTCAATCAAAGCTACCAAAGTATTTTTGGGGTGAAGCGGTATTGACTGCTATATATTTAATAAATAGGTTACCAACACCTGTTTTAAACAAGAAATCACCTTATGAGGTTTTTCATGGGAAGAAACCCGATTATAACAATATCAAGACTTCTGGATGTTTATGCTACTCTTCCACTGAAGCAGTACATAGAACTAAATTAGATTCAAGAGCACAAAAGTGCATTTTTATGGGATATCCACCAAATATTAAAGGATATAAAGTTTATGACTTGACCAAAAGAAGCATAATTATATCTAGAAACGTTGTGTTTATCGACACTATTTTTCCTTACAAAGAAAGCGAAAAAGAAACCGATGACATTTTCATCCAATCTCCAAGTTATGATAACTTCGATTGGTATGTAACGGAAAGCAAAAGTGATAATCTCACAAATCTTAATGATCAGAATATTAATGATAATTCTTCTGACATGCATATACATATGTCACCTTTAAATCCTTCAAGGACATCAACTCAAGATGAAATGCAAACTGATAATACTGTTCACAATAGTTCTCCAAGAAACATTGAAAACTCAAGTCAAAATAATGATTACATTAAGAAAGATCTCAAGATCAAGACAGTTGCCGAAAAATTTAGATATTTACCATCATAAGGCGAAAAGTTACTCAGTTTACTCGAATAAAATAAAAACAAAATATCCAATTTCTGATTTTTTAGGATATGACAATTTTCTCACGAACATCGAGCTTACTCCATAAATTTAGCTCTTCTTCATGAATCAGAAACTTATAATGAAGCGATACAACACAATCATTGGCAAGAGGCTATAAAAGAAGAATTAAAAGCCCTTGCAGAAAATAAAACATGGAGCATTGTACAAAAGCCCAAAAAAGCAAAAGTTATTGGATGCAGATATGTTTTTAAGACAAAATTAAACTCTCAAGGAGACATTGATAAACATAAAGCTAGACTTGTAGCTAAAGGATATACTCAACATATGGTTTTGATTATGCTGAAACATTTAGTCATGTGGCCAAATTGACATCTGTCAAAATATTTTTAGCTCTTGCAGCTAAACAAAATTGGACATTAGCACAACTTGATTTTCATAATGCCTATTTAAATGGCGACTTGGATGAAACAATTTATATGCAGATTCCCCAAGTTCTATTAATTCAGGGGGAAAATACAGATAACAATCTTGTTTGTAAATTGCATAAGTCTAAAACAAGACTCTCGACAATGGAATAATAAACTCACTGCTTTTTTGAAAGAGATAGGTTTTGAACAATCTAAAAGTGAATATTCATTATTTACAAAAGGAACTCACCCAGACAACTTTGTAGCTCTAATTGTAAATATCAATGGGGTCAACTGTAAGAATTGTAAAGATCTAAGGACCAAAAGTAAAAGCATCCATGATTCTCTAGATGAGAACAGAATAGAAGAAGTAAACGTTAAACACATCAGACAGAATTCTTCATCGGAAGAAGACAAAGGGTTTCAACTCCAAGACACAAAGCATAAAGGACCGAAGAAGAAGACACGCATTGAAGAAGCCAATTCGTCTGGAGCATCAACACCACATACAGACAATCAAGAGAAGTCTCTATCAAAGTCCCAAATTGATGTAGTTAGGGATTCGAGATTCTAAAGAACAGATTGAAGGTTCATGACAATGGTAATCTATGTTAAGGGGTTTTTTGTCTTTAAGCTTCTTGTCTATGCTTTTCCTCCAAGTAATTTAGAAGCCTTTACTAAGAATTAACTTCTTACTTGCCTATATATAGGTAGTCTGCATATGTCAACGTACAACAAGTTTTTGTAACATATTTCAAGGAATGAATTGGTTTTACACCTTTTTATCTTCTTCATTGTGTTTCTCCTTAAATTCTAACATAATAAAGTCGGCCAAGTTTGCAGAATAGAGCTTTTATAAATTTCACTATTTCAGGTACCAAATTGTGAAATATAAAGACTCTAGGACTTGGCCGAATGACTATAAAGTATAAGGACTAAGTTGAAACAAGAAGGAAGATTTGGGTCGTGCGTATATATTCAATTAGCCACTAACAATTGTACGCCAAGTTGTCATGTCTGTACTCCTAAATTCTAGGTCATACGATAACTTCGCGAGTTACAGTAATAAGTTATGTTGATATCAGTTTGTACCTTTTGGCACTTTCATCCTAAAATCCTTACCTTTTAACCCAATTTACTTTCTTAGGAAGAATTGTCTATGAATCAAATTAGTTTATTATCGAATTATCATTAATTTTACAAAGAAAACAAATTCTAAATGCACAATTCAATTTGACAAACGATATATTAATCATGACTTAGTCACAGTCAGAGAGATGAAAATCGAAGCAATAAACTGATATACTCGTACAATTGAATGATTTGTTTCTTCATTTTCATCCCGCCCTTCTCTCCTTATACAAACATTTAAAAATTTTATATTTAAATGTCAGGTATGTATAAAGTTCGAACAGAAATTCGTACAATCTTACGTTTACTTTTATCTGGACTCAGTAAATGGCCATTTCCTTTTCCTTATGATTCTATGGGCTTCTCCATCACATGTGCACGTACACACAATTGTAAATTCATAAAGTGCAGCTTCACAATTCACAAATATATTTACAGATGTATCCACTAATTTGGATGATGGATAGTTTTGTGAAGTACTCAGAATCCTTCACTTTACTAACCTGCCGCCTGGTTAGTTCGAGTAAATTATCCAGGACCAATTGTTTACAACTTACAAGCTTTTCCACTAATGGAGAATACCCATCAAACACGTTTCGATTACATTCCACTCATACACTACTACCACAGTCCACAGGCCATATGCATGCACAAAACACTCCAGGTTTTCTTTTAATCAACTAGAGATAAATTAAACTGGTGAAATTCAGTTCGATTCATTAAATTTTATTCGAAAACAACATTGTCTAATAAAACGAACAAGTCACTTAAATATCTTAAATGTTAGCTTGTTATTCGTACAAGTATATCTAAATGGATTAAATTTATTCATAAACTTTTGGATCCAATGATATGATCCTTAATCCTTATCCTCTATTTCTGTTCTTTTTTATCTTCAAGTCTTGTTTTAGTTATCCTCCTCAGACTCATTATATGATGTGAAGATGATTAGGATTCTATTGTATTAAAAAATTTAAAAAGCAATATGGATTAAGAATTGGGTTATGTTATGTCCCCAATTAATTTAGAAAATCTTAATTTAAAACTTTAATTTCTTACAAATCCAATATATTATAGCAATAATCTTTAAGTGCAGATTAAAATAATTTGCCGGATGATGACAACTCAAAGGAGCTTTCCATGCTTCCTTTCTTTATCCATATGTATCGATAGGTTTATAAGAAATTTAGATATACCTTCATATCTATAAATTTGAATTTGACTCTACAAAATTACAAATTGCAAGAGTGCTAGTAATAAAATGATGGGCCTGGTACCGAACCAAGTGTTTTCAAATTGGGAAAATTCACTTCGGTCCAGTTTTGATGGTAAAGCTATAAAAAACGGATCTGCAGCTATTTTGTTTTCCTTATTCACACAGCATCCAGTTTATCAAATTGTATCAAAAAGTTCAAATGATACATTTTTCACATTTAATACTGAATATTTAGTGTGATAATATACAAAATCTTTATTGTATTATAAAGTGTATACGATATAACAATCAAATCTTTGAATTGTCACTTCCAAATGAATACGGCACCTGACTCTCCCTTTCAAATTTGGGTCTAAGGCTGAAACAAGGTAGTGGGTACTATAAGGGGGTTGGGTTAAGAAAAGAGATAAAAGTTCGTGTACAATTTATTTGGGCTTGGGCTTGTGAAATTGATTCATTTTCAAGAGTAATCAACGATCTGTGGATTTAACAGCTCTTCACTTTACCAAAATTGAAGGATTAGCAATAAGCCCATAACTAATTAAAATCCATAAATCACAATTACTGTCAATTAATTACCACTTTCTTTCCTTCCTTTATGCACAAACAAAATTTCTAACAAGGTTAAGGAATTAATTATACATATACACTGTAAATTGAATCTGACTATATTCATAGTACATGTAACCGAAATTAACTTGTATTCATCACTCTAAATAAATATACATATCATCATCACAAGTTGTTAATTCAATGCAAAATCAATCTTAATGTGGAATAAGAGTTAATAGAGTTTCCGTATTACAAAAATCAAAGCCTAGAAATTAGTGTAACAATCCTTGGAAGAATTATCAGCTCAAACTTATCATGGCTTCTTACAACAAATCATTCCTTTTTTCTCTTCTTCTTCTTAGCATTTGCTTCGCTGCTTTGATCGATGCCTCCTCTAAGAGAGGTGGTAACACTCTTGATTTAATCCAACGTGATTCGTCACGCTACCCTACATACAACATTTTCAAGACTCGCTTCCAGTGTCTGAGGAAAGTGCTACATCGCTCATTCTCGCGGAGATCTACTCTTAGATCAACTCTTTTGAAATCCACGACAAATTCGTCCCAAGATGATTTTGAGTCCCTCGTTATGCCCACCGGTGGGGAGTACCTTATGAAGATCCAACTTGGTACCGTGCCAGTTGATGTGATGGCAATTGCGGATACCGGAAGTGATCTGAGTGGACGCAATGCCAGCCGTGCTCGCAATGTTACAATCAAACGGACCCGCTTTTCGACCCGAGTAAGACTTCAACTTATAGGAGTGTTTCATGTGAATCCGACCAATGTAATTCTGTTGGTAGTACCGCAAGTTGTGATAACTCTAAAAATTGCAACTACCAAGTTAATTACGGGGACATGTCCTATAGCATTGGTGACCTAGCTATTGAGACTCTTACTTTTGGCACTGGTACGGAACAAAGCAGCATGTCTTTTCCTAAAGTCGTGTTCGGTTGCAGTCACCATAATGCTGGTACATTCAACGAGACAGCATCCGGGATCGTTGGTCTTGGTGGTGGTTCCATTTCGATAATCAATCAATTGTCAACATCGATAGGAGGAAGATTTGCGTACTGTCTAACCTTCCTTGATTCCAAGGTTTCTAGCAAGATCAAGTTTGGTACTGATGCCGTTGTCACGGGGCCTAGTGTTGTTTCGACTCCTATCATACGTAAGGCGCCTGACACTTTCTACTTCCTAAGACTAGAAGACATCAGTGTTGGAAACAAGACGTCATACAAATCCAACTCCAAGGCCATGGACAAGGAAGGCAACATCATCATAGACTCTGGTACGACCCTAACGTTCCTACCCAAGGACTTGTACAACGGGCTTGAAACTGAGCTCGTGAATGTTATTAAGGAGACACAAGGATCCGATTCGAAGGTATATTCGGCTTGTGCTACCAGGTGCCTAGTGGTGGTGAGTTCAATCCACCCAATCATTGCACATTTCTCAGGCGCAGATATGGAATTGCCACAAGGTGGCACTTTTATTGAAGCTGAGCAAGGTCTGGTGTGTTTGACATTGGTGCCCTCGGATGATTTGGCTATTTTCGGTAACTTGCACCAAATGAACTATCACATTGGATTTGATCTTCAGGCTAAAACAGTGAGCTTTCTCCCAACTGATTGCGGCAAATCCAAATGAAACTTCTTGTTAATAGTCACATCTACTTATGATTTTAGGTCTCTGTTTAGGCTTAACTTCATATAATGGTATAAAAAAATATGAAAAGAGCATAATGAAACTCCGATGTTGTAATCATTGATAGAACTCAGAATTATGATTTCTCCTTTCCAAAAACCACAGAACCTCAATACATGAAACTACGAGAAATTTACTATCACATGTTATATTACAAGCTCAAACCAAGGCCACAAGGAAATCACAGCCATCAACTTACATTTAGCGCTGCAGAAAAAATAGCAGAGCAACAGACGAAAGCCTAAATACTACAGTAATTACAACACAACACAGGCTCGCCTTGTGCTATATATGGTCCCAAGTCAGCACGACTACTTGACATTCTTCCCCTGTTTTCTATCAGAACTAATGATCTCTGCCCTTGGAGAAGCACGGGGATAGCGCTTAAGCTCGTTCAATATCGACTCTCCTCCATCAGTTATACTCCCAGCATGGGGCGCAATTGCCATTTCTTCGAGTGAAGTCGCTGATTCTAATAGGTACTTCACGAATTCCATCTCAGGCTCGATACCAGAGAAGAGTTGCATTTTAACCGACCTGAGATTGATTAAAGCCTCCGTTCTCTTCTGGGAACGCAGGAACTCCACAACAGAACCCACAACATCAATGGTAAAAGCCTGCAGAAGAAAAATAGATGAGTACTGTTCTATCGTGCATATCATATATGTTTATGTATGATAACTAGAATTTGAGTATGCAACTTACTGTGATTTTAAGTCTCTGTAAATTGGGACAACTGCGGATGAAGCAAATGGCACATGACATCTCCTCAATCTTTTCAAAGTACATGTCCGAAAGGTGAAGATTTCTGAGCTTTTTCAATGCAATTTGTAATTTGTTGGGTGCACCATACAGGACAAGGTCCTCCAATGCATAAGCTTGCAGTTGTAGATCTTCTAATGCAGGCAAACAACTCAATGATTTGACTAAATCATACGAAAATCCGGCACCTCTATGATCCATGGTGGAGAAGTAGACCTTAACATCTGCAAGAACAGGGCAGTTCTTGAAAGAAACCGATCTGAACACACCGTGAAAATCGAAAGATTTCAATTTGGGACCAGAGATTTCAAGATGATCAAAGCCGGTGCAGTGGATCAATCTAATATTCTCAACATTGGGGCATGAAGCTACAAATCGACAAAATGTTTCAGGTTCGAATGTACAATTCTGAAAATCAAGGCTCTTAATCTTGGTAAATCCCTTGAAACCGGATGGGGGATCAAAAGCACAATTATATAGCCTCAGGTTCCTAAGGTTCCGGAACTCAAGCAGATGAGAAGTCAACTTATGGTTTTCGCCCCTCGAGACATAGAGGGTCAAATCTTGGAGAGTTTGGGTGGGCAGCAGATTAACCCATTCATCGATCTCTGGACAACTTTTGAGATCAGGGACTTGGAGGGCAAATTTGAGCGGCCCTTCATGACGCTCAAGAATCTGGTAAACAAGAGGCTCCAGTTTGTGGCCTCCCAGAAACATCTGGTCAAACCAGAAGTCAAAAATGATTTCAGGGCACGAAAGCCATTTGTACCTCCATTCCCTTGACAGAATGCTTGTTCTCACAACATCACGAAGAGGCAAGCATCCAAGAATGTTTTCAATTATGCAATCAGGCATGTTGCTAATAATATCGGTTTGGGATCTCATAGCAGCATCCATATTAAGCAATTAACTGGAAAATTAAAACCAAGAGAGAATCAGAATAAATCAAGATCATTCACATCAACAGAGAAAAGGCAAACCAAACCAAACCAAACAACACCAAAAGTAATTTTTGAAAAGAAAGAAAAACACTTTGAAGGATATAGGTTCTACCATTGCAATTTGCAAGTATCCAAAAGGAAGCTGATAGATGTGGAGAATTTTCAAACCTAATGGTAATACTTTCAAACACACCTTTCCCAGTTGTAACTTGTATGACTTTCAAGAAAATAGTAGACGTTAGAAGGTTCTTAAGAACGTGATGTGATGACAGTTGACTAACAGTGCTTCAATTCTAAGCTAAATAGAGTATTTTTTATCAATAATAATAACAGGAGGACAATAATTGAAGGCATGAAAGAGTCACAAATTCCAGCTTGTAATATTCTATGTGGCATAAGCATACGGTCCCATTCTCAATCAGTCAATTGATTAAACAAGTCATGAATCAGCATTGTAAAACAAGAAAGCCATATGGTATATTCTGATCCATTAAGGTAAATCCAAGTGCATTAGATTGTACTAATGGCGTGCTAGGTAAGATGGATGGAGCAAACAAATTTGAGTAAAGAAGATAACAACATTTCACGTACAACTATGGCAGTTTTCTGAAGCCAACTAATTCTATATTAGAGTAGATATTAATGCACACACTAACACATAAAAAGTGAGACCCACAAGCCAATCCCGGGTCCCACCGACTGACAGGCAAGCGTCCCACCACCGTCTTTACTTACAACTCATAGGCCTTCCCCACCATTTTTGTACTACCTTTCTCCAGATTCTTCCTTTTCACCTTCACTAATCACTCTAAACATAATTTCATTTTTACCCTAAACTTGGCGATAGAATCTGATCAATCTAATTTTCTTCCATTTTGTTTCCTTAAGCTATAGAAATTCGAATAAGATTCAAACCAATTACTAATTAGACAATAGAAGCAGAAAGAGACACATAAACAATCAATCATCGACAGAAAGAAAACCAATTGAAGCAAACAACTCAAAGCAAATCGCAGTAAACTGTAAGATGAAAGGGGATTTGCATACCTGGAAATAGTGTTTGATACTTGTTCCAAGTAGAGAACTTGTTGGAGGTGTTTTGGTTTGCAACGTATAGAAGAAAACAGAGGGAGAAAGGCAATAATTGAGGTGTGGAAATGCGTACAAGAATTGAACTGGATAAGAGATATGGGAAGATAGATGGTAGCAGATCTACAATTTGGTTCTGGATATATAGCCCAAAATCCAGACCAACTAGGATGGGGCCTACTTCATTATTTTACTAGTTTTTAACGCATCAAGCTGTGGGCCACAAGAGGAGGGAGCTCTTACTAGGATCGAAGATAAGATCAAAACCACGTCCCATTCCATTATACAGCTGGTTTACTGGACTCATTTTCTTTTCCGGAAGAGGATGATTGATTACATATTCCTACTGTTCCGGTTATAAACGGGACAACTCTAATGGTACTGGTCCGATTGCATTTTCGGGAAATAAAATCGACTAGTGTGTATATATTAAAATATATTATTAAAAGATAATAATCTATTTTAGTGATATGTATAACATATAATAAATAATATCAAAACAATAAGAATTGGGAGAAAGAGTAGGGCAAGCACCCTACCTACATGAGTACATATACAATATGGCCACTTACGACTATTTCAAATTAAATTGAATTATATTTCTTCTTTTTTAACACAGGTTTATCACTTCAATAATTTTATTTCATATTAAGTTTATATATTATTTTTACTTAAAATTAATACAGTTCAATTTTATTATCTTTCATTTAGTTCAGTTCAGTTCAGTTCAACTAGTTTAGTTATAATTTGTCATATACTTTAGTTCAATTCAGTTTAGTAAATTTCAGTTGAAAAAAATAGAGCATAAATTTATTTATGAATATAATAAGTTACGAGAGAAAAGAAGTTTGTCCACAATGTTTATAAAAGCATAAATTATTTAGTTTGTTTTTATATAATATATTTAACTTATTAGCTAATTAGTTTATTACATTTAACTTATTAGCTAATTAATTTATTAAATAAATTATAAAATTTTATTAAATTATGAACTATTCAATTAGGTATTACCCAACTGGATGTAATGCATAGCATTTCAATATAGATATTATACGGCAGTGGAGTGAAAAAAAAAAAAGTATTAGAAAATACTATTCTTAGAAAGTACTTAAGTGACTAACTTGCTTTAATTATATAAATATCTAAAACTAGATTAAAAATACCCCAATTCAACTAAGGGTTAGAAAGTGAATCCTTACAAATGGGTTAAACGGGTAATTATATATACTCAACTATAACGCACATACCTCATAACTCAAAAATCCTTAAAGTTGAAAACTCAAAATTCATCTCTCTAAAAATATAAACTCGTCGAAAAAGATACAAGTCGCCGGAAAACATGTTCGAACTCGCCGGAAACAAAATCACAAAGAAAAAATATGAATATTTGATAATGTTCATCTCAAAATATGTCTTTCCAAGCTCAAATTCTATCCAAATCAACCAAATCAAGCTCAAGATCATTAGAAACAACATCAAGAAGGTACAAACAACTAGATCTCGACATAATTTATCTAAAATCAGTGTTTGTTTTACAATTGTAGTTAAAAATTTGACTCATATTTCAAAATTGAGTAACTGTTTTTTCAAATGTTTTGGCTAATATGTGTGATGTTGTGGATTTTTCTCTGTAATATCGTTGCTTATATATAAGATGTTCAATAAAACATAGTGCATGAACATATGCTCGAAAATCTGTGTTTCTATTACGATTTGATTGTTTATCCATCGATCTACTCAAAAAGTTCTCGTATATAAGTTTCAACAATGTTTTGATTCAAATATAAATTGATGAATTTTTTTTTTCCCAATATAGTTGAGATTTTGAAATAGGTCTGAAAAAATTGCATACAACAGTGATAAAATGTTCTAGATTATTTGTGTTATGTTTGAGCTTATATAGTAATGTTCTCAATTATATGTGTAACGTTCTACTTGTTTTATTGATTTTATGTGATGATTTATGCAGTGTTGTAAATTTTTCAGCTACGAACTCAGTGAAAAATACGATTTAATTTTACGTGTAATGTATATAATGTTCTTGATGATGTATGTAAGGTTTATGCTAATGCATGTACTGTTCTTTGCGCAGATAAATGTGAAGTTGAAGTTAACACAAATCTTGTGGAGAGTCTTGGGGGATGGCCAAATAGAAATCTTTGATGAGTTTGAAAATCTCCGAAACAAATCTATGTAATAGAAAAGTGATGTTTTTGTGCAAAAAATATTATTGCCTTTAGTATTGTTCTTAACTATGTTGGTAATGTTATAAACTATTTTTGTAATGTTCACAACTATTTTGTAAAATATTTTTAGATATATGTATATAAGGTTGATTTAAAGCATAATGTGTTTAACTATATATATGTAATGTTCACTTTGAGTACTGTTCCAGATTATATGATTAATGTTCCTTCTATTTGTCTGAAATGACAGTTTATTTTTTGATTTTGTCCCGCGGAATTAATTGAAAGCATGATAATTCACTTATTTGAGTAATTTCAAGCGTATTTGACTAATGTTCATTATCCGGAAAAGACAAATATAATGAACAAAAACCAAAACGCCCAAAACTGTTTTGTAACCCGGAAACCCGCGGGAATATTTTTACCAAGTTCGCCTACCCGCGAGAAATGAAGGTAAATGAGACGAATTACAATTTAATCCGTGTTTTTCGTTTCAATTAATTGTTGATTTCTTAGAAGATTTTGTGGGTTAAAAATATTTTAAAATTAAATCCGAGTTGAAAAATCAATTAATTTCAAAGTGAAAAACACGTAACGTGTCCCTTTCTTCTCTTTCTTTTTCTAGTTTAAACAAATGAGATGATAAGGAGAGGTACGAGTTTCTATTTTGTTTTCGCTGATATTTGTGGAATATGTTCAACAATTTATGTTTTAAAATGTGGTGGGTCACTTGATTAATTAAACCGGACTCTTGGTGTTACAGATTTTCAAGTAAATACTTATATTCGGTGGTGTATGCTGTATGAGTACTGAAATAAACAACTCTTGAGTGATGTGAAATACATGGGTGTGGTTTATATATTAATTGCTCATGGAGCGGAATTCACGAGCATGAGTAAAGCTGAGAGCGGAATTTTAACTTAAAACGTACTGCTATATAAAATTAAAAACAGTATAATTTAAATATAAAAGATTATAAATAGATAAATCATACTAATAATTAATATGGATTAACATTTCGTAAGAAAGTTCACTGTTCGCGGTCTTCAATTCAAACTCTTAAGGGGCTGATTGGCATGGCACTCAAATGGTCATTTGAATGGAATTTTGGTGAAATTGTATTTGGAATGGAATTGAAATTGGGGTATTTAAAGTGTATTTTAGGCCAAATCACTGTTCATCGAGCTAAATTGAGCAATTTAAATGCTATGATAATCAACCCCTAATCTTGAAGCTCAAGCTTGTAATCAAAATTTATACTCGTATACAAATTCGATGAGGTCAAGAAATACCCGAATTAGCTTGTTCACACCCTAAACGTATCAAAATCATTCTTTCACCAAGTACTTCATCATTTTAGCCAACTAAATGGAGTTGTTATTGCACGAGTCGAGTATTATCAGCTCGTTAAAGTTAAGTTCGACGCATTAAATATATATTGAAAGTTCGAGTCTACTGATATTATTTAAGTTTGAAAACTAGCTCATTTTACTATTAAATCGAGTTGAACTTGAACTCGATAATAATTTGAGTCGAACTAGATAAATAATACACCATTAATGGTTTATATGAACAATCAATTAGAATTAAAAATAACATGCGTGGTGATCACTAAAAGTAAAGGTGCAGTTTCATCTGGAGGGTTGCACGCTAATTTAAAGCAGCACTAAAACTACTAATTCTACAATTGGAATGATGGAATTTTTAATCATGATCATCAGTCTATAGTCAAATGACATCTTAACTTTAGCACCATAAAATTTGCCACTCCCACCATTTAGGACTCTCAGGGCAACAAAACTTTCGGTGGGCTCAAACATGGGTTCATTATTACTTGTACACTCCCACACTTTCAAATTTGCCAGTCGAATAATTATTCTTGTCTTGTAATATATCAATTGGATTATGGGTGTTATCTCAGTTTGATGATACAAGTATGGTGTGCACTTCTAAAACACGTGCATTTACTCTTTAAACTTTGATATAGAAAAAAAAACCACTAAATGGATTATATAAACACGACTTATAACATTCAAAAAATAATCGATGTAATTAATCAAAATATATATTATATTAATAAGAGAGTCCTTTTATAATATTAAAACATATTAATATTAAAATTATATACGTTTTGATTAATAATATTAATAATTTTTCTAACAATATCAGTTCGTATATAAATAAATTTCTTTAACTATGTTGCAGGAGACTTAGTTTTCTAAAAAAGAAAAAGATTTACTTTGAAAAGTTGTTTAATGATTTTTTTAACTATGAAACTCCAGAAGGAAAAGAAGAACATGGGAAAAAGAATAGGCACTCAAAACGTGGCGGGACATTTATTCTCTTTTAAAATTATGTTTATATTATTAATTAATTCTTTATTATTTATCTCATCTATTTTATTATTATTTTATTTTAATATTTCATTTACTTTATGACTCAATTACAACTTTATCAATATACTACAATTCACAAATTAATATTTAACTCATTCTCTTTAAATTAAGAGAAAGTAGCTCCTTATGAAATTTTTATTAGACCGAAGGAAATAGAGTATTTAGGGTCGGATTGGTATGTAATTTAAATTGGTAAAAACCAATTCAAATTGCTCATTCTATACATAAAATATACAATCTAAATTGTATTTTCCAATTCAAATGGTATATCAAACCGTCATTTCAACTTCGACGGTATGGATTGACGAGAGGGTAACGTGGCGGCAAATTAGAGGATATTTTCTGACCGTAATTAGTTTTTTATTCTGATGGGCCATGGTTGTTTCTAGATCCGCTTATATTTCCTTTTTCTTTTGGATCATGATTAGCCCATCGCACCAACTGCTAATCCACCAATCAATGAACAGCACACGATAAACAACTTAACATGAGTCGGTCCACTGTTTTATCTTGATTGTTTTTTACTAATGACTTTATTTGTATATCTTTTGTCGGTTTCTTTTATCTTAACATAATTGTACTACTAAGAAGCAATGTCTAACCACGCGCCGGATCTTTAGTGGGACTTTCGATTACTTCAAATTTGCATGTAATTTTTTCA
Organism: Plantago elongata; assembly: GCA_036897095.1. Classification (NCBI taxonomy): domain Eukaryota; kingdom Viridiplantae; phylum Streptophyta; class Magnoliopsida; order Lamiales; family Plantaginaceae; genus Plantago; species Plantago elongata. The sequence continues at coordinate 39,513 of JAYMSP010000208.1, read as the reverse complement.
TAATGAATACAATATCCTATTTCCAAGCATCCAAAATAACCTTATATTTTTATTTTGTCTGTACATCAGTCTTTTCACAAATTTGGGTTGAAGAGAGAATTAATAAGTATTTTTTTTATCAGAAGATGAAATTAAATTATAGGTATTGAATATTTCAGCTCTATAACATATTACACGGCTTCATGTTATTTTAGTGTATTGTATATTGCATGTGGTATAATCACGATATATAACATTTAAAGCACGATGAAGTACTATCATATGTTGAAAAATGACTAAGAGGAAATTGAAAATTGGTGAGGAAAAAAATAGTGAATAAAGTACGTAGAATAATGAATAAAGCATGAAAAAAAAATTCATTAAGTGGATGAAAATATTAAATTAAATTCTTCCATATTAAAATGTGGAAGATTGAAGTCGTAAGTTTTTAATACTACATGAGTATATGGTGATGGTATTGTATTTGGTACTTGGGAGACACCTAAACTAACAATGTTTATTATACTTGTGGATACACCGGCGCTTGTCTGGTGGTAAGCAGACTCCAGTTTTCGGTGCTTATTATACTTGTTGACTTTCAGATGATACAACTGTTTACATGTGCAGTGAACTCTCGTACAGTCCAATAAATCAAATACAATTTATACTTTTAATACTAATAATTGCCGGTTTGACATTTTTTAGAAGTGTCAATTGTCAAGTCTCCGAAATAGGATAAAATAGTATCAGTAATGAGTTACTACTGTTCACATGAGAATGAAGCATGTAAATGTAATTACTTTCTTGCACAAATTAAGGGGAGATGAATGGAATGAGTGACAGGGGGTGATTGATTAAATGACTCCATTTAATTTGATGTATATTGATTTGGTCTAAGTACATTTTAAATACCTCATTTTAATTCTATTTCAAATATAATTTTACTAAAATTCCATCTAAATGACAATTTAAATGTTATGCCAATCAGCCCCTTAAGTTCGTAGCTTCTCCTTAAAGAATCTAAGATGGTCATGTGATGAAGAGGTTGATTAGATGGATAACTTAGAGCGGATAAGCTAATTAATTCTAAACGTATTATCAAAATACATGGAGTATATGGTAAACTAGTTACTTTTTTAAGTCTTTTAATTGGTTTTAAATTTGTCATTTTACTTGTAAAAATGTCATTTCACTTTTGTAAATTGTTTAATACTTCTTCTCTATTCTCTAGCAATCGGCAATTAAAAACGCTACTCATTATCATGTTAAAGTGTCATTCCACTGGTTAAAATGTCATTTCACTTTTGCAACTTGTTTATGGCTTCTTTTCAATTATCCAACAACCGGCTACTAAGAAATGCTATTTTAAAAAAAAAATCCGCTCACACCACAGGAGATACCCCTTCGCCCATCCATTTGTTGTTTCTGTATGAACCATTGTGTGTGTTCGGATCAGACTCCGACTCACCTGCACCTTATCGCGACTATAAAGTGTTAGGTGTGTATACGACTCGATTAGATTACTCAAATTAACGACCCCGACTGTGATGACTATTTTTCAGTTTGTTCAACATTTTGTTGATGCTCATATTGTCTCAATGCTAGCTCTCGTTATTTTAGAAGTCAGTCGCAATAAAGCACGTACGATTGGATCTATTTTCACATCAAGCATTTCAACATGCATATTCTATGTGACTTAAACTTTATCTTCCATCGATAATAATATTCTTAATACATTATTTTATTAAAATTATAAATATATTTATATTTTTGATTTAGATCTGTTAAGTAAAATTGTCACTTCTCGTCAAATTACAACTATTCGTTACTAATTTTCTATTTTTTAAAGGATTTGAAATATCGTTATTGAAAATGTTGTCAACTTTTCATTTTTTTCTTTGTTTAAATATATTTATTAATCACGATTTCAGAACTCTACACTGAGAAAGTATCAATCTCATAATGTAATATTTTAACAAAATTGATGTATTGAGTTTAGGTATGTCACATCAAATATGGTTAGACATGTAGATATGATAATTAATTTATAAAATTTATCAACACCACGATTAATGCGATGTATCATTTCTAGTCTTTTAATAAACTATTTGAGATAACTAACTGAATAAACAAGGTGATAAATGAAGTTGTAGTTAAATGTGTAAGCTTTTACTATAAATCTATAACATAATGATGAAAAGCTATGAAAATTGCAAAACAATTGAGATATGAGATATAAGATTTTTGTTAAAAACATAAATTTTATAAGAAAAATTAACCATAATTGATTTACTGCAAGTGTTGAGAGTAGACACCGTTCCCTTAATTATTCAACACTGCATTTGGATTTTGGTGATTGTTTTGCCGTTTCGGAATTGTAAAAGGCGTACCCTTTAGCTTCAAAATCAACGGTGTTATTGAATAGAAAAGTGGATTGCCTATCTTGGAATATAACCTAAACCAGGGCATGCCATGAACATGATCTTATAGACTCATAGTACCATTTTTAAAACTAAAAAGTAAGAAGACATGTTGAACTAGATTAAACAAGTTGTCCAACGGAAATCCAGGGATCAAACGACCTACATATTGTACCGACTCTTCTTCTTCTTCTACCAAAGTCATCAAGACATCAACCAACTTGAACACACAGGGCAATAGGGCATGATGTTGAAAACCAACTCACTACCCAAGTATTCCAAACCCACCCTCAATTTACTTTATTGGATTGTGATTTTTACTACTTACTGTTTCCGAGGTGCTTACCCATAATTTTCCTGTAGAATCAAAGCCTCAATAAATAGCTGAAATATCTATAAACAAGCGTACCAAGAATACCCCCAACTTCATGTTTTATCAATAGTTTTGGATAGAAAACATCATGCAAAACTGTAATCAGGGACACTAGCCCTTGGCCAAGTCCAGACTCATATGCTAGTCAACTTGAAACACTTCATATACAATTTAATCTAAGGGGAAATTACAGTTTACAGAAACACCTGATGCGGCAAGCCGAACTGAGAAGTGCAGTTCAGAACCCAGATCCTGATGCTGGATGATTGCCCACTAGAGTACCAACTATCAAGGGAGCTCATATGCTCTGCAGCACGAGTAGCCAACTACAACTTTGCAGAAAGAATGAATAAACAAATCCGGGAACAGATATATAGGGCAGAGTTGAAGACGGCCTTCTTAGCTGCAGATGCTTCCTGTAATTGCTTGCCAGGTGATGATGAACTGCTTTTTGTTTCATACCTTGCCCCTTTAATCAGAACCGGAGTCATAGAAGTCACTAGGGCATGGGGTCATGACCTCAGATTCAAGAATCTGAACCACTCTGTGCATTGTCGGACGATCCTCAGGCACTGAAGAAACACATTGGATTGCAATTGAAAGAAGGGCATCGAGACTTTCTTCTTGCAGCCCTTCACAGTGTGGATCAACTATGTCTCTTTGTCTGTTCTCTGATACTAAATAATTTAGCTGCAACAAGTACATAAAAAACAAGCTCGTAAGTCGGGAAGGGGTCTGGATAATCACTTGAAAGCAACATCAAGCCAAGCAAATTAGCAGAACTAATTTAGATACAAGAATGAGATATTCGTTCCACATAGGATCGATTATCAAACTGACACTCATTATATGCAGTTAATCATCCACCTCAGAAAACTAATGAGTGGGGATGGCTATATAATCCAAGTTCATGGTTTTCATGCTGTTCTTGTAATCCAAGTCTGATTTTTATACTGTTCTTGTAATCCTTAATCCAAGTCTAGTTCTTATACTGTACGTGATCTATGGTTTTTATATTGTTCTTCTGCACACATATCATGTTGGAAATTTATGTGCATCATTAGAAGATGAACATCATTAGAAGATGAATGTGAGTGACTGACTGAAAAGAAAAATTATTCATGTGAATTGATTTCAGCCACAGGGCCTGGTACAACAGGGCACATCCATCAAATGAGATATTGGCATGCAGTAGAAAAGGATAATCACAAAATCTCTCGAATCATTAAAAGTCAAAAAGAAACATACCCATCCAACAATGTTGAGGCCTTTCTCTATGAAAGATGCATCAGTAGGCCGCTTTCCGCTCAAAATTTCAAGCACCAGAACACCAAAACTATAAACATCAGTCTTTTCTGTGGCCCTACCACTCTGCATATACTCTGACCAACAAAAGGTTAGGTACTTCAGCCATCATAACTCATAAGGATTTGAGAAACAAGCAAGAAAAGAAAGCTGGGGAAAGCATACTGCTAAAGATTATTTTTTCGTGCTGATACAATCACCTCTAGATTAAAACTGATATCCACAAGATCACTAGTTCAATTGAGACAATAATTTTTCTATGGTTTCATCAGAGATCAAGTACACAGAGGCGAAGGTCCAGAACACTTGAGTTCTTTCATGCATCTTGTCTTGCTTACTTACAAAGATCATAAACGGAAGTTTATTGCAACTCTGCTCGACAGAAATACAACCCCGCCTAGTAATACGAACTAGATGGATGAGATATGAAACACAATTTACAACAATTTGGAATGCATGAATAAGCACGATTGCACAAGTTACAGTATTCCGAGAATCACAATACCAGATTAATTTATTGCCTGCTCATAAAATGAAACCCTTTTTCTAATAGTTTTACTTTCCCTTCTTCACTCAAATTAGAGAAAGACGGTAAAAAACTAGTAATTTAAAGCACCTACCAGGAGCCAGATATCCAAATGTTCCAGCAACAATTGTTGTGATGTGTGTTTCTTCATCCTCCAATAATTTGGCCAGTCCAAAGTCAGACACGCGAGCTTCAAAATTTCCATCTAGCAAAATGTTGCTTGACTTGATGTCTCTGTGGATAATCCGAGGGGAACAATCATGATGCAGATACGCAAGGCCTTTAGCAGCTCCTATGATTATATTTATCCGTGCCTCCCAATCCAGTTGCTCAGCCTTATCTGCTAAATAAGTGATATGGTTGACTCTTATGCATGGTTTTAAAAAAATGTAAAGGTCTAAATATATGAACGGCTCAAATCACTTGTGCCTAAAATTTATCCTTATTTCCAGCTTCAATCTTATTGCTCGATACCCAAAAAAGGGTACACTCGCAGATTTCTTCAGAAAATAGTCCCTCATCTTCAACTTCTTGATATGGACATGGATGTTAAGGCTCAAGCAGAGTGAGTAAATAATTGAACGAATGTATAACTAACAACAAGTGTGTTCTAAATTAAAAGAGGTCACGAATAAGGTATAAGATATAATGAATAAAGATTGTACCAACTACCAAGTATGAGAGATAATTGGAGCTATGTGACATTGAAGCTTGGACAATTATAAAAGGAAACCAGGAAGTTGAGATTGGGACAGAGGGAGTACTATATAGGAAGTCTTAACTAATCATTGCTGATTAAGCAAAGACGTCCTAGAATATGAAGAAAATAAGTTGTGAAAAACATATACAGTGAACAAGGCATGCCTACATAACCAATCTATAATATAAAAAACAGATCGAATTATTATGAGCAGCACCATATTGTTAAGGTTCTTCAGTATATTAGAGTAAGTGATTATACTTTATACTTCATTCCATTAAACATTCAAAACGACATATATCAGACAATTCATGAAGAGTTTGAAGTTTGTTTCAATATCTAGGTAGGGTAAGAAGTTCAAACACAAGTATCAAACCTCAGTGGTGTCAAGTTGTCAACTATCCTTACTGCTACTGAATTAGGTACTGATTAGAATGAGCAACTCTTAATACTATTCATTTTGTACAGTAAACCCATGTATGCATGTCAGCCTTTACTAAAAAGGGTGCAGGACTGCAGGTGTAGACAGTTTACAAAGACTTGTGTAGCTTTAAAAAGTGTAGAAAGTGAAGGTAAGATTCCTAACCATGAAGAGCTTCATCCAAGTTGCCTCCAGACAAGAAATCATAAATCAGCAATTTGGATGTCTGGGAGTTGCAGTACCCTCTGAGGTTCACCAGATATCGATGCTTGACACTTCCAAGAATCTCAAGCTCCCTTTCGAAAAAACGATCGAAGCCCTCATTGACCTTCACAATTCTTTTTAAAGCAAATACATTGCCATCATCCATCGAAAGTTTGTACACTGTTCCAAAACCCCCCACACCAATTACATGTTCTTCATTTAAGTACTCCAATTTTCTGATGATATCCTTCGACGAGTAGGGAAGGTCTCCATGAAACATTACAATTGAGGTTCCTAAGGCAATATCAACAAGGAAATTTTAAAAAAAAATAATAATAATAAAAGGAAGTAGTAGGTTATTATATAAAAACAATAAGGGCACCTGATAAGAAAGACAAAAATATAATGAAAACTGCAAATATGATTTTCATGTGCGCATAGCAGATTTATACCTCCATTGACATCAATGCCAAGACCTTTGTCTTTGTTTTTACCAAGTCTCTTATAAAGGAAACATCCCCAGAAACACATAAGTGCAACCAGAAGCAAAGCACCCACTGTGGCTGATGCACTAATTAGAAGCCTTCCAGAATTTCTCTTGGCTCCATGTTCATCTAAAACATCACAACAACCATAATCATAGGTTGATTGAACTCATGATATGTTTGGTCAGAATCAGAAGATGAAGGGACCAACAGAGGGTACCCGAACAATAGAGACAAGACAAGGCAGAAATGGTAAAAATACAAGTTATGAGGACGAAGGTATGGAGGGAATACATATAAGAAACCGTTTAACGTGCAATACAAGTAGGGATAGATCATAGATGAAATGTATTGGAACAGTTCTAATAAGTTTTAAATGTTGAAATAGTGACACTGTATGTGCATAAATGTAACATATAATATTGCTACTGGGAAGTTCATTTCAGGAGCAAAACTAGTGGACCTGGAAGTGAGATTTTATAATGGGATGGATCTTAATTAACCTTGGACAAGATTTTCATCCCGTACTGAAGACCTATCACCATTCACCAACAATAAACATAAAGAAACACAGAAGAATCAAGCTAGTTCACCCTACTTCACTTATGGGAACAGTGAGAAACAGTACTTTCTGTTGATTTTTATTACTGTGCAGAAGTAAATTTAAGCTAGCAAAAAGACCGGAAAGTTTGGAGGAGCTAGCTAACTCGAGGGAAACAAAAATGAAATAGAAGGGAGGGGACGTGTTTAAAAAAATATTCAATAATTTTTCCAGAATTGGGGGGGGGGGGGGGGGGGGGGGGGGGGTGCCCCAACCCAGCCCCCTCTGGATTTGCCCCTGTGACCCATGTCTTACTCAGAACGTTGTTGAATTATAAAATCAACCCACAATTGCTAAAACAATACATTTTACAAGGCAAACCATTGTACCCGAATTCGTGAGTGCTGAGGAAGCAGTATCATTCTTGCACATTTGAGCCTGATTACCACACAACTCACGGTTTCCAACGAATCTGCCGAGAGAAGCATCGGATCACAAATCAAACATAACAAGAAAACAAGAGACAGAATAATCATACATAACGCGCGCACTGGAGAGAGAACTCAATTAGGACTATCTGTTTAAATACAAAAGTTGCTTATCCAAAGAAAGTAAGTTGATTAGTGCTTGTTAAACCAGTTTTGCAGATGACCAGCTATCAAACTTGGTATGTAAAAAGATAAAGACTCTTTACCACAAAAAATAAATAAACAAAATAAATAATAATAAAATAATTCGCAAAGTGGACTCAATAGTAAAATAACAGAATTTCTCATCCGCAAAGCAAATTTATGAGATGAACTGGGCAGAGGAAATTCAAACTATTTTAGCTTCAGTCACTGATAGCCATCATTCTCATGAGGTGTAAACCACAATATACCAATACTTCAGTTAATCAAACATACCAAGCAAACTGAGTATTTGAACGGAAAAAAAAATTAATTACAAATCATTGATCAACAATGCATAGAACTTTGATTGATTATGCCAGTCAAACAGCAAAGTCTCAGTACTCTCACTTACGAATCACTTCGGAAGTTTGCAAGAACACCATCGGAGGGTATAGGCCCAACTAGAAAGTTCGTCGATACGTTGCTTCAAACATAACATATAAAGAATTAGATCCAAGAAAAGATGAATCTACGACTAAAATTAGACGGACACTGGCATGTTACTCACAATTTGGAAAGCTTGCTCAACTTTCCAAGTGAAGTAGGGATATTTCCACCAAGAGAGTTACTTGAAAGATCCCTGCAAAAGCAGCATGAGAACAAAATATTTTACCAGTCATTCACCAACAACCAACCAAATTTATGGTTCAACAAATGATGGCCCAATGGCTCGTGTTGATTTCGTATCACATGACCACAAATCAGTGTAATTAAATATTTTAATTATTAAAAAAAAACAGAAATAAAAGATTAACTTCACTAAGAATTACATACAGAGTTTGAAGTTGAGAAAGATCTCCCAGTTCACTTGGAATAGATCCACTCAAGTAGTTACCCTGCAAGTATCTGTAAGAAAAGGTACAAAATATTAGAGCTTAATTCAGCCAAGAGAAAAGAAAACAGGAAAGGACTTGAGTAGAAAAATAGATTTAAGGGATTTGGGGGACAAATCATATATCATTTGGTAATCCTTACAGGGATGGGAAAAAACTAGCGACCAATAATAGATAGTCCAAAACAACAGGATTTTGACAAAGCTGTCACAGCCAAACCTCTTTGAACAGTTTGTAGAAAAACCAACCTTCAGATTAGAAATTAATGCATCAAATGAACAACCTATATGGGATGCTTCGACACAGTGAATGATTTACTTGCATCACTCGACTACGGTGGAGTTTTTATTATTCTGTGTGTGTGTGTGTGTGTGTGTGTGTGTGTGTGAGTGTGAGACCTTTTAAAAACCCATCAACAGAAATCATTCAAATAGATATATACATAGATAGTGCATCAATGTCTCATAGCTTGCATAAATACACTATCATATCAACCGAGTTTTCCTGACTTCTAGAATGAAGCTGTCAATTTAAGGATGCGGCAGAAATTCTAAACATAACAAATTATCTCGTGTATCTACTCACACTGACTGCAATAGTGTACAATTCCCCAGTTCTGCTGGAATCGCCCCATATAAGTTGTTGTCATAAAGAGCTCTGCAAAGAAGCAAGTTCAATTCAGCATGCACGGGAATGAAATGAAGATGTGTGAAGAGGTATGAGATGCATACAGAAATTGCAAGCTCGCTAGCTTCCCAATTTCTGCAGATATTGGTCCACTCAATTTGTGGTTTGGTAGACTTCTGCAACATCATAAAATGTAGCAGCAATTAGCAGAGGAATGATTGTTACATTATAAACCAATTGAATCATGTGCAAATTAAAATATACAGGGCACATAGAAACTGTTTGCTCCTTAAGATCACAGAAAAAAAGTGTCTCTCCTGATTAAGCAAAGGCGTTAGTAACAAAACAAGATAAGATGAACTTAAACAAAAGGAAGAATGGCAATCTCAAGAAGAAGAAATCTGAGTGATCGGTATTCAATAAAGACAAAAACAAGCAGAAATAAACTAAGAGCTCACAACATGGTAATGGTGTCACGAGCTTTAATATTAGGAGTCACATTTCCCATGGATAATTACGAACTCAAAACATATTATGCACAACCGACCGAGAACTCCGAAACAAGAAACTACCACTGGAGTATTAAGGAGACATGGGTGTACTTTATTAGATAGCTAAAGGTGTATGGAACAGCTTTTTGTGATTTACAAGATTTAGAAATGGCACAATTTTGATACTTCCAAAGAAATTTAAACAAACAATCCACTATAGTCAATTTCAATTGGATAGGATATGTAAGCATTTTGTAGTCCTCTGAGTCTAGATCTCATCATCTTACGAAGTTATGGATATGTCCATGAATTTGGATGTACAATGAAAAAAGAAATTCAAAATAAAAATTCTTATAAAAGTAATAATTAATCAAGATCCACACATCCCAATAACAACACACAAACAGGAGATAAAGGGAAGCCGGGAGATAAGAAAGGGACAAACAAATCTGATTTCCGTCATCGTGAAGTAAGAAAATACAGGATTTGCAGCTAGCTTTAAGACAGCAGAACTATCAGGTAACTTACAAAGCTGTGACTCGCTTCGACTTATAGTCACATTTAACTCCTTTCCATCCGCATGGATCCTCATCTTCGGGTCTCCATTGTCGAAGTGCACCATCTGAACTTACAATGGATGTCCTGAAGTTGACAAGAGCTTGACCTAGAATACACGAACAAAGAAAATCGAATTCAAAAACAGTACTACCAGGATAGGCCACCCACAAGAGCAACGCATTGCAAATTCATTCGCTAATTGGCACAGGTCCCACTAGCATTTTATAATAGCACTAGAATGATACACCGCGCAGGTCCCACTAGCATTTTATAATAGCACTAGAATGATACACCGCACTAAGCGCGATGCCGATTAATTTTATATTCAATTACTATATCCACATGTCTAACCATATTTGATGTGACATACCTAAACTCTATATATTAATTTTGTTAAAATATTATATTCAGAGATTGATACTTCCCAGTGTAGAGCCCTGAAATCGTGCTTAACAAATTTTATTAAACAAAAAAAAGAAAAATATGAAAATGTTGACAACATTTTCAGTAACGATATTCAAAATCCATTAAAGAACATAAAATTAGTAATGAACATTTGTAATTTGACCGAGAAGTGGCAATATTACATAGCAGATATAAACCAGAAATATAAATATATTTATAATTTTAATAAAGCAATGCATGTAGAATATTATTATCGATTGAAGAGAAAGTTAAAGGCACATAGGAGATGCCTTTTGAAATGTTCGATGTAGAAATAGATCCAATAGTCTGTGTCTTATTGCAACTGACTTCTAAAATAACAATAGCTAACATTGAGACAACATGAGCTCCAACCAAATGTTGAACAAACTAAAAAATAGGCGATTCTCATAACTGTCGGGGTTGTTAATTTGAGTAATCTAATCGAGTCGTATACACATATAGTCGTGATAAGGTGCATGTGAGTCGGAGTGTGATCCGAACACACACAATGATTCATACGGAAACAACAACTGGATGGACGGAGGGGTGTTGCATGTGGTGTATGCGACAAAAAAATTGAAATAACATTTCCTAGTAGCCGGTTGCTGGAGAATTGAAAAGGAGCGCTAAACAAGTTGCAAAAGTGAAATGACACTTTAACAAGTGGAATGAAACTTTAACATGACAATATATAACGTTTCTTAATAGCCAATTGCTAGAGAATAGAGAAGAAGTGCTAGACAATTTGTAAAAGTGAAATGACACTTTTACAAGTAAAATGACACTTTCAAAGTTCATTAGGAGACTTATTATATTGTTTAATTAGCATGATGACATTACCTCCTAGTTCAACCAGACAAACTCAAAAACTCGATGATACATCATGTTCATCACAGCCCATATGTGATATAGCAGCATTCGTTTTTTAAGGAGATAACATTTATTAAAATGTACGACATTCATCATAGTCACAGTTCTAGTTGGATCCACATGGTTAGTATTTAGTCAAATCCGAATTTCCTTGATAATTGCTACTGTCTCAACGTGGTTCTTTATTCGATTGCTAAATATCTGTAGAAGTACAATTTTTGTAGACGTTAATGGGCGTGTTTATTAGATAGCTCAAGGTCTATAAAAATACAGAAGCTGAACTAAAAATTAATCACAAAATAGATATAACAAGCATACCATCAGGAGTTGATCTCAAAAATAGATATAGAGGCATACCATCAGGACTGAGAGTTTCTGTATTTTGTAGCAAAAGCAATAAGATGCATAGAAGTGACAGCTGGAAGTTCAGATGGAAGCTGCCCATTGTAGCAGTGGTCAGGCATAATCAGGTTAGTACAGAGCATCAAGTGCCTGAAGCTGTACAATTATCCCGGTAAACATCCAGTGACTAAGTTGATAACTCACGGTGCAGCCACAAGCTAATGCTCCTGTAATATAATTTTGAAAATGTTAGTTCAATATCTTCAAAGGAAAATTGTTTTATCTTTCTTCTATTCTTGAATTAAGGGAGGGGTATTCGTTAAGAGCATACAAGCACCCCACCACCAGTTATTTAGGCTATACAAGCACAGATAAACAAACTCTTTTGTGAATATCTCGTATGATGACACGATACCACTCAGGGATAATAAAGTTGTTGAAATAACATACAAAACTCAAACTAATCTTAAAGCAATGGGCTAGTGCATTGATGAATAACACATACAAAACTCAAACTAATCTTAAAGCAATGAGCTAGTGCATTGATGAATTTATTTCTGCGATCTGAAACTATGGTGTCACGGGGTTCTAACCAGATAGAGCGTTACACAATTTTCACTTTGATGCTCTGCCAGTTAAACGATTGCATGCAAGTGGAAGATAAAATTGCTTGCAAACATTCTCGATCCAACTTAAAGAAGCACAATCTGAAGTTTTCAAATAAAAACAAATAAATCGGAATGGCATGACAGGACAAATAGCCGCTTCAATAGGTTAGTTGCACTGAACTTAAGTGGTGCAACGAGATAAATCATGTCACGGAGTTAATTTCAAGCAACACTGCAAGAGACGACTGTTCACTGTTCAGCACTTCTGATAGCCATTCATTCGCTTTCTCGCCCTTCTACATTTTTTACTGTTTTTTCAGATACTTCAACCATCCATCTGTGAGCTATAGTTAGTGTGAATGTCTAAACTCTAAACAGTAGCCAACTAGCCATGCATTGATATTCCAGTTTCAGAGAACTGATCCAGCATTCATTAGAAATTAAAACCAAAATGCATTTCTTCTAAGTTCCTCCAACACAGTATGCCCTTCTCCAAAATTCATTTGGACTAACCTCACATATTAATTTCCAGTATCTTGTGAATCAAGTGGACATTTTGGTTCATGACCTACCACTTGATCATCACCTCAGGATCCTATCCAAAATTTTCCAATCCTTCCATCTCGACTTTCTCAATATATTTTTATTATTACAACTGAAACTAACTGCAACTACTTGGCTGCAAAATTGTACCCTAGTAACTGTTGCAGATAACACATTCCCATCTACTGGCAATAATAACGGTGCTCGTGTCCCAGTCAACATTCCAAATTTAACTCAAATGAAGAATCCGAGACATTGAATTTAATTGCCCAGGACAACCGTGCAAATTAAGCCAGATATTAAATATCCCCATCGTAAACTCAAGCTATCAAATTTTCCATAAAATTCAGCTAAAACCATATACTTAAATGCCAGGTTAACACACAAAAAAGGGGTAATCAACAGACACCTTCGCAACTACTCGGTCGCAAAATTTAACCCTATTCACTGTTGTAGATAACACATTCCCATCTAGTGGCAATGGTAAGGTGCTCGTGTCACCGTCCACAATCAAAATTCCTAATCAAAACTCAAACAAAGGATCCGAGGCAATAAATTTACTGACCCAGGACACTCAAATTAAGTCAAATATTAATTATCCCCATCATAAACTCACGCTTCAGTAAAATTTCCTAAAAATTCAGCTACAATCATATCAGTTAAACACCAGATTAACACACAAAAATCGGTAAATCAGCTGACACCTTCGCAATTACTCCAGCTAACAAAAACAATTAGCTCACAGCCGCATCCAATTCACGCTTGACTCAACACCTGAATTATTTTCATAAAAATTACATACACATTTGGTGAAGAAAAATCGAAAAACACATAAACAAACAAAAACAGTACCTGTAGATACAGTAGCAGATTCGATCTGTGCTAATTGAGCTCGGTGAGGAGAATCTTGATAGGAAGAGAATTGGAGAGTTGAGCTGTAAAGCTAATGTGATAGCAACAAAATAATGGCGTTTTGGCTGTGTTTCTCTCTCTACAATTATAATACGGTGTTTCTGTATTTATGTGCTAGGCAGAGAGTGAGTGACACAAAAATAAAATGCTCTAAAATACAAAGACAGGTGAGTGTGAGCGAGACTGTGAGGAAGAGAAGGCCAGTTGTGAGATAGTGTGGTGTGGCACGTGCGAGCCTGACCTTTCATGCGTGCGACCGACGGGGTATTTATACCCGTTGGTGTATACTGCTGGGAGCAAATTTGATACTGGTGATAATTAATTGAAATTTGGATTATGTTGATTATTTTGTTTTCGAAAACGGAACGGTGATTTAATCGATAGTTAATTGAAAGTTGGTACGTAATCATGTCTTATTTGGTAAAGTAATCATTTAACGTAACACGGTAAAACGAGTTAATGGTTTTATGCGGATTGAATCGTTCCATAATCGTGTCTGGTTTTGTATAAAATTAGTCTTACATTATCTAAATTGGAGTGTAATAATATTATGCGGTTTATAAAAAATTTGTAAAAGTGTTACAAATTTAAGGTCTTTTCATGTTGAAATTTAAATACTTTAAAGTGGTTGTTTTGCAATTTAAGTGTTCATGTAATTTTGTTATTGGTGTTTATATGCAATATAAATTGTTGACTAGTTATGTAAAAGGTATTAATAACAAATTGTATAGTGACCGAGATCGACCTCAAATGTGACTATTGCATGGGCAAGGAGTTTTATGTAATTAGCCAAATTAGAGGAGTTTTATGTGATACCATTGAAGTACGCACACATAAATGAGAAAAAGAAAAATGGAGATAGTAAGGTGTAAGAATGTTAAACATAGTGATTTGGTGAATATATGTAGTTGAGCTACGAATTTTAATCGAAAGTATGATGAGACAGTGTGAATTTTTAAATGCACGTACAATAAAAAATAAAGTGCGTTGGCAATTTTTAGGTTTAATTATATTGTGGGTCCATTATAACGTGATATTAATGAAGATCCATTTGTATGTGTGCCTTTTTGTCAATCCTATGATTGAGTCTCGGCCCCCGATCTTGGTGTTTATTGCTTTTCTATTTAATTTAGTTTTATTTAATTGATCAAATTTTATCTGGCGTGCAATGCACACTTCACCGCATCAAACACACATTACAAAAGGGTGTAATCTAGTATGTTCGGTCTATTGCTATCTAAGAACAAACTACCTGCCACTGAATCAATTCATTTTGACCCATTATGAAGGAAAAAAATCATGTCGGTGTCGTGCGTCAATAGAAAAAAACACCGGGGCTTTGGTGACTGTGATAGCATGGGGTGGTTGTGCAATTGAAACGTACGAGGGAGTGGTGATGCGAGATTTTGAGAAGAAAGAACAAATTTTTGTATATGATGTAATTTGATTACCTGGGAGTGAGCTATGTGAATTTATTGAGCTATGTGAATTTATTATTAAAATTGTTAATAAATCATGTCACTTGTTCACTTTTGATTTGTGTAGTAATATTAGTGTAGTGAAACGGAGTGATACGATAGTATATCACATGTTTGCTTTTACTGGGACTGAAATATCTATAAGTACTACAATGGCATGATAAAATTTATTTGAGATAAATTAGAATGATAAGAAACTCTTTTTTTTTTTTAAACGGTTAAAGGGTGACTTCGAACTCCGACTTAATTGGAGTTGAAACATCTTACCAACTAAACTGCACTTCGTTGTCAAGAATTTAAGCCTAAGTTCAAGACCAATTGGAGACATCACATTTTACAATAGTGAGGAATTCAATTTATTACATGAACTATACTCCAAGCACTCCAACTGATTGAGCTTCTCAATGACGTTCAAAGTAATTCGGTACAAACTGAACAACACATTAAACCGTGTGAAAACACCATAATTATAACTACAAGCCTTTATCATAAGAACTCCAAATTTATTCCGAATGACTCACCGCTCGTTGCTTGCTTAATAATCTTAAACTATTTTATAAATTACGAAGTTAAGTTCCTTAATGAATATAATAACTCAATCTCATGTATAACATGTCAACTAAGCTAGCAAAACATCACGAATTATATAAGTTCGAGTTGCAGTATACGGTAAAGAGCTCATCTACGAAGGTAAGGGGTATGCGGGCAGGTACGAGTTGTTATTTGTAAAATTTCCAACCGACCCGTCTAAAGGGTACGCAAAATCATTAACCACGGATGATAAAATTTTCACCCCATCGTCACGGGTCGGTTGACAACTTGAAGCGGGCGATTTGACGGTTTATTAACACATCAAATAATGATATATATGATGCATTAAAAAAAGAGATGCGTATTTACAAAACAAGTGAACTATTAACTTAAGCATCATCATATTATGCAGAGTCTGTATTGCGAGAGACCCCACATCTTAGAGAGTCTGAAAGTACCATTCAAATAGTAAAACTAGATAATATACTTTTTTTTCGCAAATTGACTTCGTGGATTTTTTACCCGGATTCATTAAAAACGGATCAAGTAAAAACTAGACAATATAATATAAAAACTAAACAACAGTGTACATTTAATATCAATTAAAAATTAAAGAATTCCTTTTACAAACTAGACAATATAATATATAAACTAGACAACATAATGTAAAACCTAGACAATATAGATTTCACATAATAGAATTTCTATACAAGTAATGAAAATAAACAAGATCATTTATAAAACTAGCCAATATAGTTACAAATTTAGACAATATGTTGTAAAAACTAGACAATACATACTAAAAAGTAGACGGTTCAACACAAATGCACAAATTAAAAGTATAACATGAAAAACTAGACACATATTGATAAAATTAAAACGTATGATATTTATATAAAAACTATATAATATGTGTTAAAAATTAGGGGGTCTATCGGGACTCTCCAAATGTAGGAGACTTAGTATATTATGCAAATGAGGATAGACATATGTGTAAACTGAAATAGAGTATTTATTAATTAAAAAATCATCCGACCGGAATCGGTTCCTGGTGGAAGGATGAATTGGAAGATCCATTTTATCAAAATCAAACACAAAAATTTGTACATCCCAACATCCCAATAAAAAAATTAATTGAGCAATGATGATCTATTATTATTATTAATCTAATGTAATAAAAAGTAACATGCACAGTAGTAACATATACGGTGGGCGGGTTGGTCAACCGCCAACCCCCACCCACCCGCTTAATGTCGAGCTACAAATTTATAATTTGCGGATAATTTCTAAGAAAGTTTTTAGCCGTCGATGGCAGGTAGTTGACGGTCAATTTGGCGGGCGAAACGGACAATTTTTTTTTTTTTTTGCACACCCCCATACAAGTGCATAGATGATACACATGACCATAAGTACGAGGAGGTAACTTGAGTTTTCAAGTGTACGTGTGGAAGCAAATAGGCTGTATGGATTACATCGATATATCAATATAGACCTATGTCGATGAATGTATCCGACTGTCCGTGTAGATCCTAAGATCGAGTCTCGGCCACTTGGGCCTAAATAATTTATTTGCTTATAATCCCTCCGTCCAATTTAAAGTGAAATATTTATCAAATACACAATTTTTAAGAAAATATGTAATATTTGGTTAAGAAATAGTTTGAGATAGAAAAGTACATGAGTGCAATAATGTGTAGTTGAAAATGGGTTGTATTATGAGGTTATCGCAAAAAATAAAAAAATATTTCATCATTAACGGGCGTTCAAAACGGAATATTGTTTCGATTATACTAGGATTATCATCTAATTTATTATATTTTCCAATTGACCCCAATGGCTGCCTGGCAGAACTCACACACCAAACACACAATAAGGGTGTAATCCGATTGACGAGGAGGTGAAACTGAAGAGAAAGAGGGATGACGAGAGGCAAACAGAAGATCGAGGCGCAGAAAAAGAATGCCGAGAAGAATCAGAAGAACAAAGGATCTCAGCTAGAGGCCCGTGCCGTTGGTCTCAAAGTCGTCTGCCCTATCTGTAAAGTAATTTGTCTCCCTCTATTCTTGTTACTTTCACCATTCCAATTGCAAACTGATTCATTATGTGTTCATTGATCTTTATATGTTACAAGCTGTAATCATGCTGGATTTGTCCAATTGTCTGCTGCATTCGTATTATGTATAGCTCTTACTGTTCCAGCTGATAATATAGAATTATAGACTGTTATTGATTAAGTTATGAGGCGTTCACTGTATTCGTATCTTATGATTCTACTTTGTCGGAGGAACTATATGATGGTTGGTGTTAAATCCTGCATTTGAACCAGTTTAACGGAAAGTATCTTATCGGGCGAGTTGATGTTGTTTATATTGTCACCACTCTTCAATGGTCACAATCACGAAATCGAGCATATCATGAAGTTGCTACTTATGGAAAAACTATATTCAGTCATCACTGTAGTTGCCTTACACCCACATGCATATCTTAATCTGAGAATTCGCAGTGTAGCTCAGTTCCACATGAGGCTGTGTACAGGACCTCTATACTATCAACTGCACGTTTGCTATCTTACGATATAGCACACACTCACCAGTTACCCCTAGCAAGTAGCAACTGTCACCTCAATTCTGTTAAAGCACATTGATTAGCTTCTTTTCACGTCCCTCTATAGAGCCCCTATCTTTTGTTCTAATTCCACTGAACACTCCACAAAATAATAGGAGTCTTGGGTGAGGGTACTGAGGTCTTTGCTTAGCTTCTTCTCGTGCTGGTTTCAGTGTTTTTGGTATTCATTTCGTCAAGAATACCAACTTTGGAAATTGAAATAAAAGTTCTAGGCATCAATCACCATCCAAAAATTCATTACTGCAATGTGGAGGTTCATTATACCTTCAGCACCCATTCGTTTCCACAAGAATCTTTTCATAGTTTGTTTGACTGGACTTATTTGATGTGCCTAAGTCCTAACTACAAGTTAGATGTTCATTCAAGAACTTAAACAAACTCAGTGAGGTCTCAAACATGTTTAACGTCTACATTTTTTGGTTCCCGGAATATTTCCCATTTCTTAGCGTATGACAGTTTGTTTGTACAAGAAAATCCCTAGTATAAATGTTTAATGTGGGAAATTGGTTGGACCTTGGTTCACCACAAGTGAATTGGATATCTGAGATGATAATCTAGAAGTGGAACTGACATCAGTTCCAACTTCTAGTATCCACTCCAACCTACATGACCGTATGAGTTATACATATCACTTCGATTATGGTTGGCTTTTCGGCCATTGGCAATGTAGTTCCTGACTACCTGAGGTCTGAGGTGATCCTTGATGTGGTGATAACTGGTATAAGGAGTAATTTTGAATTACTTGTTTTTTGTTTCGATCACTCAACATTGGATATGTTGTATTAGTGTTTCCAATCACTAGCCCAACTGAATAATGTTTACCAGAGCCTAGATCACATTGTTTAGAGTGTACAAGACCCTACCCTGGACCCTTTAATATATAGACCCGGACCCTTAATTGGACCCGGAACTTCAGACCCGGATCCGGACCCGAAGTTCAGGGTTGGCTAGGGTCTGAACCCGGTTGGACCCATTCTTTTCTTTTTTGCTTTATTTTCAATTGAAATTATATTTGATTTTATATAGACATTATAATTGATTTGGGTATAGTATAAGAGTAGGGTTAGTGTGCTTTTCATATGAACTTTTAAACTAAACTATTTTGAACTTCATCTTCAAATTACAAATAAATAACAATCATATGTTGTTTAAATCATAACAATTAAATATTATGCACGTTCATATTTTTATAATGCATTTTATGTAAATTTTGAAGAAGTTTTAAAAAAAAAAGAGAGGGTCCAAACGGGTCTAGACCCTACCCGACCCTAAACATCGGGTCCGGATTCAATTTCGAGGTTCGGGTCTAATAAGGATCCGGATCCATATCCGGACCCGACCTGGACCCTGTTACTAAAAGGGTCTAGTAGGGTCCTGGGTAAGGGTCGGGTCTAGACCCTTATCGGTTGAGAGCACAAGGGTCCGAGTAGGGTCTAAAATTAAAAGGGTGGGGTCTGGACCCAGACCCTTTGTAGTTAAATGGGTAAGGGTAGGGTCTTTACCCTACCCATTGAGAGCACTACGTACAAGGAAATCTTCTCTACCTATATGCTATGAGATGCACGTCTCCTCATCAGGTCCCTTATACACATTTTACTGCAAGTTTTTTTCGGAATTCATTCATATTTTTTGCCATGATAATTTAACAGTGACAATTGGGTGCCGACGTAGGATCAGGACTTTCACATGCATCTGTTTATATTACCATATAATATGTCTGTATGTGGATGTCTATGGTTTTACAATAGACACAAGTGCTAAGTTGTTGGGTTAACTTGTTATGCGTCCATGCTGGTAGGAAATTTTACTTCACTTATTTGGAGAGAATACCATGGCTTATTGTTGTTTCTTGTTTATCAAGTTCAACCTCACACTCTTTAAATGCAGTGTGGGCACTTCATGTATCAATGCCAAGTAAGTTACCACATAGACAGAGCATTTACTTCTGCTAAGTAAGGGGCATTTCTTGTTTATTGCTTTTTGTGTATCATCTATTTGCAGTGATTAATACTTGAAGGAAACAGTTTCTGTATATGGCTATACCCTATTCATACTCGAAAATGATTCATATGATAATATCAAAGGCTTATTTGTTCTCTTTGCATTCACACCCGATACTTAAAAAAGCTCTTTTGGTCTAAGAATCAACTCACTTTGTCTGAGTAGCAAAAGGCTCAGTCTCATAGTATTTTTCATTTGCAACTTGCTGCCGAATTAAGTGAATGCTTTTCATTTATTTGTGTCCATTTATTACAAATCATTTAACCATGGTCTAAATTTCAGAGTCAGCTGGCGAATCATAATCAGCTCGTTGATCATTATGGCTCGAAGCATCCTAAAGAGAAGCCACCAAGCAGCTCAGAATAGCATTGCTGCGCCCGTAATACCTGGTTATTTCCTTTTCATTTTGATGGTTAAAGCAATTTGACTATCAATGGTCATGAGAAGAATGAGAGTGTGCTTTGTGTTAATAAGAATGTAACTTCATCTATAGAACATCTTGTTTTTCTTTTATACCAATCTGAGTTAGCATATCCAACTAATAATCTGTACTCTCTTGGTTTTTGGTGGTGAATGATCAATTAATAGCTGATCAGTATACTGTATATCAAAGTTTTCTGAACCAATATATTTCCCTATTACTATATTTTTTCATGCACCAACCAAATCTATTTAAACTAATTTTGAAGGTTTAAAAGTAAGCTGATTCTGATATTCACTCAATTTCTGGAGGTGTTTCCCTGAATAAGATGTGTTGAACTTTTTTATGAAGTAATAATCGGATTCTCCAGCTAGATTTTAAAGTGAAGACTTTACCCAAGCAGCTCATGCTTTTGCACCCCAGTCAGGATTGCGTTTCTTATTTTGTTGTCCAAGACATTTCTGTTTTATTTTGGCATGTTTTTTAAATGAAAATCTAATTTCATGTCAAAATGTATGTAGCCGAGTGGCAAGCCGAGATACTTCATAACTATAAATTTACAAGTTCGATTCCCAAAATAGGTGATTATATTCTTAGTATAAAGAATGGTGGTGATTCTAGAATCGAATGATAAATTCGTCCTTGTTCAATAATTGAAATTGTAATACTATATCTTAAAAAGAAAATTTCACTAAAGGTGTAATCCTCATTAAATTACATATAAAATTACAGTCAAAGAATTTTGACACCAAATGTTTACAAAAAAATGCTCGATCGGAATTAATACAATGTTGCAACTCAAATAATTATATAGTAATATAATATTATGACTCAACATATAATGTGATAATATAATGTTACAACTTAAATAGTCGCTATTCGCCAACTTAAATAAGTGATATCTCATTTGGTGTCAGAATACAATTCTATCCTAATTTAGAATCGTTTTTGACCCACTACATCCCCTTGAAAGCCCAGTAGCCCACACACCGAGGTGAAAACAGGAAATTCCACGTCATATAATCTCGTAGGAGACAAACATACCGAGACAAACGCGATTTTATACAAATAAAAATATCTACAGAAATATTCGTCCAAATCCCAATCCATTGCGTACAATTCTTGCAAATCATCTTGTCTGACCTAGGGTTTCCAGCTCCGTTCGATTCGTATATCTCTCTCAGCACACACAGGCGCAAAGATATATACGATACCTAGATGCAGTAGGTTTCTTCTCCTCCGAATTCCCAGTCCTTATCGATATTGAATCAGGGTATTGAGAATGTTTTTATCTCTTAAATATCGATTCTCATCATCCTTCAATGTCAACAAGCTCACCAACAATCTGCGTGTATTCGGCCCTGGTTTGAACCCTTTTGCCCCATTCAACCTGGGTAACTATTCCTCTCGTTAATTTTTTTCGTTAAGGGTTTCTTTCATTATTTGGGGGAAATAGAATACCTTGCTATTTTTGTTTTCCTGTTGCCTTTTATGTAATCTGTTGAGAAATTTGATCTTTGGCGTGTGGGATTTCGAATTTTCGATAATCTCCGTTTCGTAATCGAGTTCTCCAGTTAAGTGTTTATAATTCTGGAAGGAATATAGTTGAACTGTTGTTTGAGGGTCGCGTTGCATAATTTGGAGAAAGGAGTTTCCGTTAGTGAGTTAGACAAGTGTTTGGGTTTGACGTAAAAGAAAAGAAAGAAGAGTTGTATAATTTGGATAATGTCGGAGTTTGAGGTGGGATCTCTTAGGAGGAGCCGTAGTAAGCTCAAGACTGATGAAAGTACGGATGATCGTGGCTGGACTTTGCTCCACGTTCATGCTCACAAAGGTGACCTCAGAAAGGTGCGTTTTTACCCAATCCACATGTTCATTTGCAGTATTTCTGATATTCATACATTATGTTTTGATATATTTATACTTTGTGTTGTTTTGTTTGGTTAGGTTTAAATGTTTAATGTCATTTTATTAGGATGTGCACTTGTAGCTTGGCTAAAATGTTCAAACATTTCCACTTTACTTGGTATAATACTTGAAGGAACATATCTTGAGTTCCACTGAATAAATACAATTCAGTTAGAATTTGTGATGAAGTCCCAAGAAACATTGTCAAAATGTACCATGACTTGATGATTTAGTTCTTAACTAGAAATGATCATGTCTAACTTTTCTGATTTAGAATTGGCTATGTATGTGTCTATCCTGTCGTGACAGGAAATCCTGCAGATTTGCACTTTAGAAACATCTCCCTTTGTCTGTATAATGGAAACCAAGAATTACAGATTGTGTTAGAAAAATGAAAGACTTAATTCTGCTGTCAGGAACACAGGCTGATGCATCTGTTATCATGTTTATGTGATATAAGCCATTTTGCATATATCATACTGCCACATCGTCGTGTCTAAAATCTTCATCGGCTATAGGTGGATGAACATCTATAATGATTATCTAAATCCTAAAGGCAATACCGCAATAGCCACTCTGGTGAATGTAAAATGATATGCCAGTGGGTGTTTCAAATTGCTTTAGTCGTGGTCCATGGTGTGCGGGGTAGAGCTTATTAACTGTGTGTACTGAATCGTGGATGGCTTTTCAGACCGAATTTCGAAAAATAATGGTTTAGGATGGGTATGGTTATGTTCCCTAGGAGAAGCTATCTTAAGATTCTTTTATCCTTAATTTTCTGTATCATCATCTGATGGTATTGTTCTATTGTGCTTCTTTTGTCAGTAAGCAGTAGCTAGTAAGTTGTAAGGTTTGTACACAATCAAAGATGGTACACTAATGGGAGATGATCATCAAAATTAAAATTGGTAAACAAATAACACAGTTGATAGATTTTTCTTCTAGTTAAAGACTCATATATGCTTAGCAACCTGATTCATCACTTTCCACCATTTTTGCCATCCGGAATGGGATTGTGTGTGGGAGCGCTTCTAAATTGCAATTTCACAGTAGTTAGCCGTGGAGGAAGAAGATGATTAAAATCAGAAGAGAAGAAAATTACAATGGTCATCGGCAAGAATTCTCGGCTGATAATTGATTAATCAACTCATCTTAAACCCATAAATTTGACTATCTGGTAATGAAGACTTGTAGATATGGAGTTGATGTTGAAAATGAGATAGAGTCGGTCAATACCACCAGAACCGGAGTAAGAAATGGTCGTGATGTGGTGCAGTAAGAAAACAGCAGTCAGTCAATATCACATAGAATTGTTTTTTTAAACTAATGAGAGAGACAAGAGACCTCTTCGGACATGGGCGGGCAATTTCTCACGGGCTTTTGACACAGGCAATTAAATGGATTTGGTGTTTATAAGTTCCATATTCTTTACTACACTCTCAATCAGTTAATGTATAAATCGTGTGTTAAAGTTTTTAAGTTAACACAAATTAATATATTTTCTTACCAAATAACTATAATTTAACCATTATGTACTTTCATATGGTATCTATAAACAAGTATTTGTATGTATGCATTTTAATTTTTTAACACTATTATAAAACACTCTAGGCATCCCTCCAGCTCTTTAAAACTTTGAGATTTAATGTATTCACGCCCCACGCTCTCGTTCCAATCTCGACCTCTCTTTGGCTCCATGTCATTAAGCTTACATGTGACTGCCTTCCTATTAATAGCAATTTACGTAGCTTAATTCTCTCATACGTACTATAATTAAAAAAGATTATCCTTCTCAATCATTTGAGAAGGGAATTGGCTTTATAATAGAGGAATTGATGCATATCACTTTGCATCCTACTTATGTTATCCATAAATAATTTATTCCAATGTTAATATTTTTCATAATATGTAGGTAAAACGGCTTCTTGATGATGGAATGGATGTTAATGTTGCTGCTTGGGGTCCAAAAGCACACGGGGTGACCCCCCTCCATCTTGCTGCTAAGGCGGGCCATCTCAAAGTTATGGATGTATTGCTAGAACGTGGTGCTAACATTGATGCACGAACGAAGGGAGCATGTGGCTGTGAGTATATTTGTCTAAAATGCTTGCCCCACGTATAGAACGAGCAATATGTTTTTCATCTCAATTGTATCTCAACTCACCAGTTCTTTTTCTTGTATGCAGGGACACCACTTCACAATGCAGCTAAAGAGAGAAAGAGGAAGGCAATTAGCTTTCTAGTTGAAAATGGGGCATTTTTGCCTGATGACATTAATGATACTAGGTTCAATCCACCTGTCCACTATTGTCCTGGTCTTGAGTGGGCTTATGACGAACTGCGGCGCCTACAATCTGACACCTCTTCATCTGCTGAGACATCCTCCTGTAGCTCCGATAGCTGAGGTCTACCATTGTCTTTTCTGAAATACTGCACTAGTTATGGTGTGGTATTATGTCTGTCGGTGTGTTTCAGCGTCCCTGTATGGTGAGTCGGTATAATGAACTTCATGTTTTCATGCTATAAGATGGCATCTCTTCATGATGATGTTAAAAACTTAAAAATGGTTTCTGAAGTACTGATTGGCAAACATTCATAAGTTGCTTCTGCCATTGTTTAGTCCTGGACTTCATGCTGTTATAGATACATGTTTTATTCCAGTTGAATATTAATGTACTGTAGATCATTTTGAAGCATGATTGGGCAAGCTGATTAATAGTGTCAATGTCCATTCATAAGAGGATTCACATTACGTGGTGTCACTTATCGGTCCTGGTAATCAACAGTAGACCTTAGCTCATTGTGTTAGTTTTCAGAAGTACATGTGCCAACTGCTAATAGGAGTATACAGGCCGGCTGAATAGTTTAGACTAACCTTATAAACTACTAGCATATCATAAAATTTTAAAACTGCAACTTTTGGGTATGGTTTTGGGTCACTTGGGTCCGATTGTTATACAATTCGAATTGGCTTTTGTCAATTCGAATATCCTGTTTTGTGTACAAAATAGATCATTAGAATTGGCAAAAGTCAATTCGAATTGTATATCAAACAGTCACTTAATGTTTCCGTGTAAGCTGTTCTTCGTCAAATCCATATATTTTTAATTGCTCGATAGTAGAGTATTACTTGAAAACGAAAAGGTGTAGTCAGACACAAATGCAAATCCATGATTCTTTAACTTAAAAGTTGATACTACAATTTAATTTTGATGATAAATTGGTTTTAAAATATAATAATTAATATCTAATAGAATTATACTATGAATGTATATTACTTACTCTGTTGCATTTAAAATGAAACATTTCTTAAATGCACGGTTCTAAGAAAAATATATAGTATGTGGTTAAGAATGAGTTTGAGATAGAAAAATACATACGGGTCTACAATGTGGGGTTGAAAATGAGTTGTATTGTGGATATATTTCCATAAATGAAAAATTGTTTCACTTTGATGGAACGTCCAAAACATAAAATTATTTCAACGGAGGGAGTATCAATTTAAATTTTCATCATAGTATAATTTTGTTTATTTTTTAAAAATATTTTATGATTTACAATTTGTAGTTTAAATTGATTACAATCCAGTGGTCACGCTTAAAAGTTTTCATTTATAAGAGAACAACTATTACATAATATGTCTTGAAATATAGTTTTATGTGATTGAAGGCTCTGTTTACTACTAACTTTTCAAATATATAAATTTTTTCATAAAAATTCGTTACGTGAACGTGTAATTTTTTTCAAACACAGCTAGATGGTTTGCTAATAAAGTTAACCTGTTGATAAATAAAAGATACATGACCAGTTAATTTTTCAGCTAGTTTTGTTAAATATAAACTTAAATTCTATTTTATTTAATTAAAATAAATTAAGGTATAAATTATAAATGAACATAATTGAATGAATTTTCATTCGTAAATATCTTATCCTAAATACAATGAATATAACAATCTACAGTGTGCTGTAATTGAAGATAGCAGATGATAGCATGTGAAAGTTGTTGGCTTGCATATCATCACGCTAAAAGACATAATACAACTTTTAGCGATGGCCTTGGAAAGCACAATTGGTGACCTAGTCATAAATAGAAGAGAACACATTCTTATTCCATTTTAATAAGATTGTAAAGTCACTTATTATAAAGTCCGTCACACAACTGGCTATTTGTATGGCAATAGTATAGTAGTTGTTTATTTACAATGGCAATGTCCAAGTCCAAAGTTCCAATCCAACCAAAAGTAGATACCAACTTGAAAATTAGGTGGGTTTTCATATACATAAATCCATGTGTGTGTGAGAGACTGCGAGAGTATATATATAAATTACGTATATGGATAGAAAATATTCAAATAAAATTATGGATCACTAAAATAACATAAATAAATTGATTACATTCAAGTGTAGTTTATTGAATCTTTTTCTTTATTTATATAGTAGTATCTTTATTCAAATGTGAGTTAATTACATCATTTACATCCATATGTTGTTATTCTTTCTATAGTTTATGATGTACAATGTGT
Source organism: Plantago elongata (assembly GCA_036897095.1). Classification (NCBI taxonomy): domain Eukaryota; kingdom Viridiplantae; phylum Streptophyta; class Magnoliopsida; order Lamiales; family Plantaginaceae; genus Plantago; species Plantago elongata. Next base: position 12,191 of record JAYMSP010000208.1, on the reverse strand, counting down.
ACCTTAAATATCCATATATTAAAGAATAAATATAATGTTTAATGTTTAAGGGGCTGATTGGTATAGAATTTAAATAGGTATTTAGATGAATTTTGGTGAAATTATATTTGGAATGAAATTGAAATGGGGGTATTTTAAAATTTGTTTTATGTTAAATTACTGTTCATCGAGTCAAATGGATCGATTTTAATCCCATAACAAACGGACCATTAAAGTCCAAACAATCAAGTTAACATTTCCCAAGAGAATAATGTGGGAACGGACAATATACAATTTTTATGGATCTGATTGAAGGATCAGGTCGGCCATTTATTAAGTCAGTCTCAACTCAACTGGAAGTAGAAAGTTATCATATGTCTTCTAGCTATATATCACTTCGAGGCGGTATGATAGCATAATTACTTAAATAGCAAGCATTTTTACTATTTTTATTTAGTATAGGTAGGCTCTGACAATTTATACTTTTTTGGCTAACATTTAAGCTCTATAAACTTTTTTAATAAAAAGTTCGATATATAAACGTATAACTTTTCAAACAAAATAGCTAAAAAAGTTAACTGGTTTGAGAATCTAACCTTAATTTGTTAAAAAAAACCACATAATCATCTACCATTTAACTTTTTATATACCAAGTAACCTTTTAACTTTTTAACTTTGAAAACGACAGCTATACCACATTTCCACTAGCTGAAAGGCCAGAAAGGTTTATCTTTATCACTTTGGAAAACCCATTTTGTCAGTTTTAAATTCCAGCACATAAGATTGCTACTGTTACTATCCCTTCCCACGTAAATTAAAATTCAACTTATTATGATTGTATTTTGAAAAAGATTCATGAACCCGAACAAGTATAATATTAATTTCTTTCAATCTAAAAAGTTACTTATTTGTGTTCGCTAATTGGAGAAAGCCTAAGATCCATCAATACATTGATGCAAAGACTTATTTATGTTGCAGGCTAATTGGAGAAAGCCCATGATTGACATGACATTTGAATGGGGATTTTGGTGAAATTGTATTTGGAATGAAATTAAAATGGGGGTATTTGAAGTGTATTTTAGGTCAAATTAATATTTATCGAGTAAATAGGGGCATTTAAATGCATGTCCAATCGGCCCCGATGCAAAATCATATCTAAATTAATAATTATGTCTTAGTTGTCTCCTTCATTCCAATTAACTAATGTCAATTCAAGTAGTGTCCTCAAATCATATCTTCTAACTTAATAAACAACTACTCCACGATAAGATAATTGATGAGTAACAAATCATGAGATAAGATATTAGGCCTCAGAAAAGGTCTCTTGTGTCTTTTAGCTATGATCAGATTAATTAAGAGCCAGCTATTGCACATCGCTTTGCCATACTCTAAAAATCCAAATCTCATCAACTTGGCTTGGTTGCAGATCAGGAGACCTTGTTGAGCATTTTAAGAGAGTCAACAGTGAAACAGCAAGAACTTAAATAGTAGTTCTACACATCTGATTTTATAATTCACAGTTCTAGCCGACCTCAATATATGATATATCAGCCGGCCTCTTTCATTTTCCATGTCTCCATGGTTCTTTCTCTTTAGATTCCTTTTCTTTTTCCTGGCCGAGATCTTTAGAGGCGCGGTTCGATGTTTACATCCACATTTACTTAAATGAACTCAAATTATCTGCACGAGCGCCTGTTGTGTTCTCCGTTTCGTGCTATGAGTGAAAATTGAATTTTCCAGAAAAAATGAAATCAATAAAACACCAATTCAACTTTTAGTAATAATTGCAATTTGTATTATCAGAACATTTATGAAATATAGACTGTGCCCCATTGTGTCAAGAAAATATCTTTCTTACAGCTTTCTGTATAACTATAGATAGAAACAAATTAAATGATATGTAGCTCACTTCAGAGTCCCTGTATCCTCTGGCCCTTGCCCCTTTCTGCTACATGCCACGTCCAGTTCTATTCTAAATGTAATGTCCATTTTTTACGTCACACCGCGGCATTCAATTCTCAAAGTTTGATGCAATTATACCCACACATACACCTTTCTCCAAACCGCATTTTCATTAAAGACCGCACATGCTACTACCCCTTATTAAGGCCTTACATTAAAAAGATCACAAACCACCCAGAATACCAATAGACATGAGATCGATTTAAAATACTTAAAATAGTTTCGATTTAAAATTTATAATATAAATTGTGATGTTTTAATACTTTTATTCCGTTTTTTCACGAAATTTATAAACTGATCTAGTTCCAATCAATTAAAGATTCAGACCTAAAAAACACAATTACAATAAAGTGAAACTAATTTTCAATCTCATTCTCATATATACAATTTACTTGGTATTGTATAACATGATCAACAAGTTAACAAAATAAATGAATTGATCAATTTATATTCATTCTCTAACACTAGCATCTCATACTTCAAAATCAATTTTGTACGGACTCAATCTCGGCAACACATGTATCCCCACACCCTGTAACCCCTCCGGAGCCTCCACCACCCAAACCCTCCGGTCGGCGACATCAACCACCGTGATACAACCGCCATCACGACTCAAAATACAAACTTTCCCCGACGCAGCGACCACCTGCTGAGCTCCCTTAAGCAGCTCATGACTCTCCAGCACTTCAACCCAAGAATCCTTTCCACAATCATACCTCTTCAACGATCCCTTCGATTCGTCTACCATGTAAATCGTCTTCTCCTCCATCGCCGCTGCCGGTCCCCTCCACCCTGCCAACATCCCTTCTGGCATCTCCTCCCACTGATCGCTTTCTACGTCGTAAATTATCCCTTCCTTCGCCGCATCGCCTTTCACATTCACCATGCAGAGCTTCCCTCTCCACCCTACCGATTCGATCGCCTCCCGGCTGAACTTCCCATCCTTTAAGCTCCCCATCTTCTCCCATTTCATCTGCTTCTGATTAGATTTGGCGCCAAATTCCAGCTTTTCGACAGAACGAGCCACGTTCGTGTCGTAATGGGCCCCGACCCCGCTGGCTACGTACACAGTCGAACCGGATGTGCCTGCCGCACACCAGCGGCGAGGGGCCCATAAGGGGGGACCTGGGGTCCATTTTTGCGTTGCCGGGTCTAAGAGTAAGGGTTTGGGTAGGGCGGGAAGGAAGTGATCGGTGGTGGCGGCGAGTAGTAGGAGTTTTCCGGCGACGGAGAGGGACTGGATGGGGAGTTTACGTGAGATGAAGGAGGGGTGGCGGAATAGGAGGCGGAGTGGGGGCGGGGGGAGGTGGTGCCACTGGTTCGAGACAGGGTCGAACGAGGCGAATTGTATTGCGTTTGAGTGGTGTGGGTGGGTTGGGATGAGGAGAGTGTAGAGAGAAAGGAAGGGTGGGAAGGAAGGGGTGTATAGGAGCCGTCGCCACGAGTGGCAGACGGAGAAGAGAGTGGATGGTGGAAGTAGAGAGAGGCAGAGTTGGGAGAGGTGGTCGGGGAGACCGGGGAGGAGCGGTTGTTGTGGGTGGCGGTGGTTTTCGGCCGTGGTGTGGTGGTGGAGTTTTTGTTTTTTGATTGTGGGGAGGGGATTTTGGTGTTGGATTATTGTGGTGGACGTAGGATTGGTCATTTGTGAGGGAAAGAAAGAAGGGGGGTTTGGAGAAGGGGTGATTTTGTGTTTTTATAGCCACTAGCTTCCAATGGCTCATTGGTGTATTTTCATTCGAGGGGACCATCACCTCTTTATATCATTAGTTGAACAACTTTTGCATAATATTCTATTTTAGCGGTACTAAATCGAAGATCACATATTATATTTTAATATTATATATTTAAAAATATTAATAATTTAATTATGATATATACATGTTTATTATATAAACTATGTATTAAAGTTACTATAATGCATATACATATGTTCAAGTGATCACTCTAAAAAGATTTGAATTAGTACATATATTAATTTGTATATAATGGGATTTATGATAAATGATCTAGTATTAAGTTAATTGGAAGAGATAGCTAATGAAGTTGCTTAAATAGTTAAATTGAACAGATGAATTAGATAGAACGGTTGATTTGTATGAATTTGGTTGGTTGCTGGTTAGTAGTAATAGAAAACAATTACTTTGCACCTGTGCAAACATGATGTATTGAGAAATTGATGTAGCTTTATATATAAGAATATTTTTGTTGGAGGACTAGTCGACTAAACTAATGATGATGGAGAAATATCATTTACATACACTTACAAGGGTCATCCTTCAAACGAACCAATATTTGTTTCCCATATTGACTTTTACTTAATTGTAAGGTAGAAATATGCATGGTAGTAGATTTATTTGGAGGAAAGCTGGGTTAAGGACTTAAGGCACTTGGGATCTAGGGTAGTGACTAGTGGTGGAGTAGATCAATTAATGAAAAACGGTGAGTCAACTCAATCTATATATATTGTGAAAGAGTAATAATCATTTATATAGCACTTTAACTTCGAATATTTATAATAATTTTTTCAATATATTTAATTTATTTCACCCTAAAATATAAATATGACAAGTATACATAGCTACAATACATTTCACACGTTTGATGAGATAATTTCTCCCAGTTACAATTTGGTAACTCATTCATATGTTCTTTTACTCCTTCACTATTCTATTTCACTTTTTCTTTTTCTTTTTTATTTTCAGTTATTAATATTTAATAAAATATAAATATAAAATTATACCAATTTTTATATTTTTCCGTCATCTACAAATAGAGACCACCCATGATTATACTTTGAACATTATAAACTTTACAATATTTAAACTCTTAATTTACCTAAATTTTTTTTAATTGAATATATTTAATTCAAATATCATTTTGTTCAAATCTTTTTTAAGTCAAAAACTTAAGTCAATATTGAATGAGGCAATTTAAAACAATTTTAATTATTTTTTTACTAAATAAATACAAATAAATGTAAAGATGGAAAATTTAAAAGTCTAGCCAATGCAATGCATTTTTCTTCCTGTTGCACGTCAATTACTCTATTTTAAGATGTGATAATTGAATATATAGTATGAATTTTTTAAGATCCATTAATATTTGTAATTTATTATTGTATTTATAGTTAATTAATAGCTAACTAAATTGAATGAGATAATTTCTTTCTATTGTTTATCTTTTTTTATTTAAATAATTCAAAAAAATTATAAACTTGGTAAGAAATCATTTCATATTATTCTCCATCCATTTCTCTCCGATCAATGTTTATTTTTAAGTCAAAGAAAAGTTATAATTATGAACACTAATTGCAGTAATCTTAATTATGTAAAGTAGAAATCTGCCTTAATTTTAAAGTATACACATAAACCTGGCCTAAAATTTCATAAAAATAAATATGAGTACTATTTACGTACAGAGCAACTTAAATGCACGTATAATTCATTTGAATCGCCAAGGATTTATAGCAACAACGATGGCCATAATCAAACATACTAAAAGCTTCGTAGACTCATCAACATCGTCCCAACTCTAGATCCCTCGAAAATCCTTTATTTTGAGCTTCCCATACATATCAAATTCATCTCTTGATATTTTTAGCAATAAATTTCTACACCATTTGGGCAGTTCATATCTTTTCGGTCAATTTTATTTAGTACCCATCTTATATGTTCTAATTACACTTTGGTCCATGATAGTTCAACAATAACATATAGATCCATTTTTCTATTTTTTCCATGACTAAATGAATGATGCCAAACATGACCTTATTTTGCCAATTTAAAAAGGTATCTCTTATTCCTTTCTAATTCAACTTAAATACTTTATTTTTCATTTTTTGTTAAGTACCTTATTTATTGGTTAATAACATGAATTAAAAAATTATAGGGGCTTTTTATAGTTTTCACAATATAATTGTAATTTTCATAATATAAGTAGTTTTCGGACTTAATTGCAAAGTTGTGCAAAAATCTTCGGTGGACCTGTCTATGTTGAGCTATTTACACAACTCTGGCCACTTTGCATTTTCTTTTTTCTTTTTTGAATTTCTAACAAATTTCTCTTTCCATTTTAACTATTTTATTTATTATTTTGTCAAATATTATAATTTATAAAATATAATTTTGAATCTGAAGTAAATATACAATTTGTGTTAAGTTAGGGTCAAATTTTGCAAACTACATTAAAACTTGCGAAGGTGTGTTTGGCTAAAGTAAATTTGATTTGACCAATTGGACTTATATATAACTATGGAAAAATTACATCTACTACTCCTTAAATTGACCCCCTATTTCAAAAACCTCCCCAGATTGGCTTAATTTACAGATAGATTCAAAATTAACAAAGGACTCGAAAACTAATTACATCTAGCCCCAAAAGTCAACTCTGGTTATGATGTGGCATCTAAATTTGCTTATGTGGACGAAAAAGTTGGTGATATTAATGAAAATGCCATCATCTTTTCTATTTTTGATTTTCTTTAATTTCTTCGTCCTCCTTTTCTTTTCTTTTCCATTTTTTATAATCACCCTGTTATGTACTTTATTGCAAATTGAATTCCTAACCTTAATCTAATTTACCAACACTCACCCACAACAATTCTGCAAAAGTTCAATCAAGTCTTGAAATTTTATTTTCAACAAAAACATTAACCAAACTCCATAAGCATCTCTTCAACAACCATCTTCTTCAACGTTCATAAATTGAACTTCAAATCGGAGATTAACATCTCGAATTTGGAGCTTTCAAAAGCTCAAAACAGAGCTTTATGTATGAAATAGTGAACAGATCCGGGAGCCACCATTGGAGCTGCAAATCGCAACTCCATTGAAGCTTTTCTATAACAGCTCCATTGGAGCTGCGATTTGCAGCTCCAATAGAGCTTCTGTAACAGTTGCATTGGAGATGTTAGAGAAGCTCCGGCGAGCTGCAAATTTATAGCTCGTCATAGTTGCCATTGAAGCTCCATTGGAGCTGCAAATTTGGAGCTCGATGGAGCTGCCATTGAAACTGCAAGTAAATAGCTCCAATGGAGTTGTTTTAGGTGGTGAATCAGGAGGGTGGAAAAGAAGGGGTGGAAGTGTTGAAGAAGATGAGAAGAGGAAGATGGGGGATGGGGATGGAGGTGGTGAAGAAGATGGGTAGAGAAAGAAGATGAAGTGGGTTTAATATACTTTATTATTTTCCTTTTAATTGATTTTGTTTTAAGGGGCTGATCGGCATGGCATTTCAATGAGAATTTTGGTGAAAGTGTGTTTTGAATGGAATTGAAATGGGGGTATTTGAAGTGTATTTTAGGCCAAATCACTGTTCATCGAGCCAAATGGGGACATTTAAATGCCTGGCCAATCAGCCCCTAATTTTTTCTTAATTAAAAGAGAGAGGCAAAATCCACATGGAGAGAGAAAATGCTGATTTGGCACATCAGTCAACGAAAATGAGTTCGAGGGGGCTATATGTATTTCTCGCCAATCTGGGGGTGGTTATGTAATTGGACTGAATTTAAGGGGTACTATATGTAATTCGTCCTATAATTATTGATAGATTTATGGATCTAGATGTAATTATTTATCTACGATGGACTAATCTTAAAAGAGAGAATCTAGCCGGGTGGTATATGATATTTTTCCTATCTCTTTTATTACCAACATTTTTTATCCATGTTTGTTTTCAATGGATATGCCCTAACAATTTTAAACGATTTTGTAATAACAAAAAGTTCATCATTTCAAATGTTATTTCATGGATTTATGCTCAATTCAATCCATAGATGTTTCGGCTTTGTAGTATTCGATGAAATGTTACAAGTTATATATTCTTTTGTTTTGGTTATTTTCTGGTTTATTTTTATTTGTATATATGGCTTTATTTTTGTATATACATATATATGTTTATGATATGGCAGATTTGTATGATAGGTTCGACATGATCAACCTCTTCCTAGAATTGTGTCTCATAGATGTCTAATAAGATGGATCTGGATGATTGGTAAGGTTTTATGAGTAGTTCTTATGTTGTTATTTTCGTATTGTCTATATGTAGTGTCTTTAGCATTTCAGGTAGTTGTGTAATTGTTTTCATGTTTATGATATTAATGTTGCTATTTTATGTATAAAGTTACAAGTGTTTAGAAGTTATATTCAGGTTTGTTGCTCCATGGATGAAGAGAAGAAACTAAATGTTGTGTTTGATTTTGTAATTGAAGTGCTCTCAAGTTCTTATCAAAAAAATTAAACCACGAGTTTAATTTTCACTTGAGTACGCGCCGACTTGGCGCAAGAAAACTTTACTAACAAATATAGTCATTTTGCTAGATTGAATGATTGATATTAATATGAGAGTTATTTAGAATCACAAGGAAACCACCCAACTTTGATTAAATTGAATTGTTATATGGTTGAATGACGTACATATTAAATGTCAGTAAAGGCGCATGTAGAACTTACATCGAGTAAATAGAAGAAAATATATCTTTTGTACTTTAAGTTGCAGTAGTTATCGCTTTGGTACTTTTAGTTTTAAGCGTTCAATTTTAGTATCTTATATTATCTATTTGTCAATTTTGGTACTCTATTAGTCAAATTTAACGATATCGTTAATTTTGACCGAATTAATAAAAATTAGTGTGAGTTAGTAAATTTTTTGTTAAGTCGGTGCGTGAACTACATGCACAGTTTATAATACATTAATAAATTTTAATTAAATAATAATTTATGATCAATGAAAAATTGACTAATATTCATAAAAAAATAATATTAAGAAATGATGATTGAAATTAATTAATTCATAATTATTGAAAAATCAACTAATATTAATAAATTTTAATTACAAATTTTAGTTTATGATAAACTAAAAATTGACTAATTTTAATAATAAATAAATAAATTCATGATACTAATACAACATTTGTTAATATTAATAAATTTTAATAAAAAATAATTCATAATCAATAGAAAATCGAATAATATTAATACAAAAGTATTAATATGAATAAATTCTAAATTAAAATATAAGGTCAACGCAAAATCGACTAATATTAATGTAAAAAATCAATTCATGATCAATGAAAAATCAATTAATATTAATAAAAAATTATTAATATTATTGAAAATGTTATTCAACTTTAATAAAAGTATTTTATTAAGAGCATGTGTAGATCACACGAGTTGACGTTTAATCGACTAATCACGCTAATTCTTACGGATTCGGTCAAAATTAACGGTTTAGTTAAGTTTGACTAAAGGGGTACTAAAATTGGACAAATACGAAACATAAGGTACTAAAATTTAACGCTCACAACTAAAGCTACTAAAACGGTAATGATCACAACTCAAGGTATCTAAAATGATTTTTTCCAAAGTTTCAACATGGCAATCTACCTTGAACTATTAAATACCATGGATGAGCTCATGATTGTTAACTGGAGTTTATCGAACTCCTTGATTTCTAAATTTAGTATATCTGCTCAATGTATTTTTCTTTTTGTTTTTTGTCAAGATCGTTGATAAAAAATAAGGTTAACATATGTATTTTAGCGGAAAAATTGAAACTCTAATTGTCACATCATCAATTTAATCGGAAAATTGATCGGAGAATATAAATTTCGAGGGTGATTTTTGTGGTGTATTGCAATTGGACAAGGCCGTTCTACCGTATCAAGTGACATTGTCTTGTTGTAGTGTACCAAAAATAAAATTTTACCGATTTTTCCATTTAACAATCTTTCTCCAACTCCTCTCTTTGTTTGGCACCAATTTTCAGTACTTTTCTCAATCGAGTAAAGTAACGCCAGTCCTTCCATTCTAGCGATAACAATTCTCTTTCCTTTCCATACATAAATATTTGAATGTCTTTCTCCTTCTTTTACAAGTTTTCAATCCATGTGTTTAAAATAATTGATCGTCAAGCGTGTCGAATTTGAAATGATTCAGCTTCTCATATGGGTAGCTTCTTGATGTTGTAATGGCTAAAGTGACATTGTATGAAGTTATGTGAAACGGATGGAGTATTGCTTACTCTATTTAAATTAACAAAATAAATAAGTCTTAGGCATATGATCAATTTATTCTTATTATAGTTGGAAGAAATAAAGCATGGGAATGGGAATAATATCACTACTTGAGATATATTTGTGGCTAATTTTTTAGTATAGTGCTTTGGTTTAGTTTCACTAAAGTGGTTGGAAAATATCACTACTTGGGACATGTTTAACTTGAATATGAGAGTAATATACTTTCCTTATGATTCATAAATGATTGAGGTTGCGGAAAAATTGAGAAGTTTAAGTTTCCATTGCACGGTTGGCGTAAGAGAAATAACCCCGAGTCATATGTTCTTTCTCTACCGGTACATAAATTAGATAAGGTTATTGTTGTAATTGACGAAATGTGCCTAAATTAACTTGCGACTTAGTAAATAATATATATGTGTGTAAGTTGATGACAACAAAATGAAACTCTGTTGGTAAGACACTTCCCTTTAACCAACAAGTAAGGGGTTCGAGTCACATTTGTCGTTTCAGAAGAAAAAGAAAGAAGGTGTCCAAATTGATGACATATATTAGCTTTATATACTCTTTAAATTACTCCACAATAATTTATTTATATTTTAAAAACGATTGAAAACAAAAATATTTCATCATGCATATATTAGCAAGAAATAAATAGGGAGACATAAGGTGGTGCAGTGGAATGGAGTTGGAGTGATGAGGAGGAGATGCAGAGTTCGATTCCTAATGGAGGTGTAAGGTAGTTTAGAAGTAAAGAGGCATTATATATGAGAAAGTAATTGTAATCTTAGCAGTTTAAAACAATAGATTATTTGAAAAAGAAAATATAAAGAAAGAGAAATGCCCTCTAGGTCGAGACGCTTGCAATATAAATGAGAAATAATGGTATTATTCGATCAGTTTATACTTATGTTATCAACTTATAATTAGGAATTTCGACCCAAACATTGACCAAAGGATTGTAAAGTTTGATTGCAACAAGTATTCTTAAAACAATCACAAGTATACGATCTAGAAAAATAGAATTCTTACTAGCCAGGGTGCATTTCATTCAGTATCCCTCTTAGATATTCTAATTATATTTGGATACCAATTATAGTTAAATAATGCCATATAGGTCCATTTTTTCATTTTTTTTGTGGACAAGATAATTGATGCAAACATGCCCTTATTTTTTCAATTTACGAAGTATCACACCTTTCTTCCTAGTTCAACTTAAATCCTTAATCTCCCAACATTTTGTGTGTTGCATACATAATTAATTGTTTAATAATATAAATTAAAATTTCTAAAAAAAATATGAACTTTATTGAAAATTCATCAAATGTTTTTGGGCCAAATAAAAAATAATTAGAAAGTTTATTATTTATTAAAAAAATAGCTGCTCCGACCACCGTAGCTACTCCAGTGGTCGGAGATGCACAACTCCGATCGGTGGACCTGTAACAGCTCCCACAGGAGGTGCTACAGATCTTGTGGATATGTAACAGACCCTGCCGGATTTGTGATAGCTCCACAAGAACTGTAACAGATCCGGTGGATTCCACCGGAGCTGCTCCGATGGCCATAGTCGGTGTTGCTTTGGTAAAGCGATTTTTTTACTATTTTATTGAATATTAATTATTATGTGCAAATTAAATACAATTTGAGTTTGGAGTGAATATATAATTTGGTATAAATTAAGGTCAAATTTGTAAGTTTTCAATACTGATTTGGGAAGGGTTGTGTTTGTCCAATTTAGACTTCTTTTACTTTTTGACTTACATGTAATATAAATGTTAAAATCATTAGATATTCGTCTTTGTGAAGTAAGTGGTGTCTGAATGAGGGAGGGTGCTATAACATGGGGTATATGTAATTCTCCCTACTAACAAGTATAACAACTATTCATTTACAATATTAAACCTACATATGTACAAATCATTTAGCGTTTCTCTATGTCACGTTTATACAGATGATATGCACTTTCATACGTTTTTTTTAACCATCAAATTTAGTTTGAAAAATATCATATACAATAAGATATTAAATTTAAGTATATAATGATGAATAATTTCGTATTATAGATTCAATAGCATACATTTTTCTATTCATGTTTACTAACAAGAGTTAGGGAAACTATTAAGATCATCTCGACCTAAATCTTACTACATTGGTATTTTACTATTTTAGTTTAAATGGAAAAACTCTCTACGGTCATCTATATGCTTCATCGATCTCCATGACAGGCGCCCCGCCCGGG
>JAYMSP010000207.1:0-67704 GCA_036897095.1 Plantago elongata | reverse complement strand
GTGCATCCCCACTCCTTTGGGCCCCCCCCCCCGGGGGAGGGGGGGGGGGGGGAGGAAGACCCCTGAATCCAGGTCTATGAGCTTGTGCCGGAGCATGGGCAACATGCACCAGAATTGGGCCAATTGGCAACCTTGGGTGAACATCAATGCTCCAACCAGGAATTTCATGTGGCTTACTAATACTATAAATGGCTTGGGCCCTGGCAACCTTTGACAACAATTTCTGGTGATGGTGAGTGGATAGAAACGGAGGAAGTTTACAGGCTGGAGGTGATGGTGGCACAACCTTGGACGCCGAATGAGTGGGAGTAGGTGCTTTACGGTGACCAGCCTGTTGTTCTGGCTCTAAAAGAGAAGAATGTACATCTTGTAGGAGTATACTATTAAGAGCAATGAAGAAAATGAAGGTGGTGATCAGTTTAGGATGTGATGCTACCATTTTCTTTCCTTTTTGGTACCTCTATTGATATGCACTTGGATTTATAGGCAAGTTTTGTTGAGTATGGAGGTTTCAAAACCATGGAGTTATTAATTATCATGTCTAATTCATCAATAGCAACGCATTCACATTCTCTTTCTCCAATCCGAATCATGAACCGGGTTTATTCTTTGCTACAGCATGCAAACGTGCACGACTTACATTATAGTAACATACCAATACGGTAAGTAGGTAACTACTAGATACTGACTCGAAAACACACATTTAACCTAGATGATAAAAAGGGAAATCTGCAAAGAAATGTACAGGTAAAGGTTATTTTTATGATTAAAAGTTTTATACATTTTGGTATGCAAGGAAAAAGAAAATCCAACATGAACCATAATTTAGCTGTTTGCCTTTGGTTGTGATTGTGAATCACAAAATGTCAATTATTTCATTGATTCTCAAGATAGGTAGACCTCAAGGCTAGCAGTAGTGAGCATCTGGCAAACAGGACAAGCACTCACAAAACCTTCACAACCTTTACACACACACAAGTGCCTGCAAGGCATTAACAGAACAGATACCTCCTTTACTCTGCACGATCGACAAATCATGTTGTTCTTCGCCTGAGATGATCCGTGGGATCCACTGGCAAGATAATTGTTTGGATCAATGCAAGATGCAGCATCATCGGTACCACTCTCCCCGCAGCCTTCCTTTCTTCCGTTAGAGCCTTGCATGGCTTGCTCAAGGTTATGTTTTAGGAAGTTCACTACTGATTCATTGTATTTAGCCATATAGCACCAGTTCTGGGCGTCGGCTGTTACTTTCTTAACATTCTCCACGAGCTCCTTGTTCTTGCGAGTAATGATTTCTAACTCGAGATCTTTCTCGTGCAGTTTCTTGGAGACGCTTTGCTCTAGAGTGTTTAGGAAAGAAGCCATGTGTCTCTGCTTTATGTACTGTAACCCTTTTGTCATACTTTCTTCCTGTTTATCATTATTATTAATAATCACTTCGTTGATCTCGTAAAGCTAACATATAGAAGAAAAATGGTGTTCGCAAGAGCACAATGCCTAAAGTTATGAGATTAGGACAAAGACATTACTCTCTGAACAAGCTATATGCATTTGTCAACCAATGACAGTAGATTCTAGAGAAGAAATATATCTGGCAAAGCCCCATCTGTTAAATTATTACTAACTAGTATAAGCCTGTATATAAATATAGACGGTTGGTAGGATATTGATGAAGAATCAGGATTTAAAATCCTATAGACAAGATTGAAGGGAAAACTTTATCAGTATCCAAGATGTGCATTTCATGACTAGTCTTGGATCTATGGATAGAGTTATAGTCTATCGTTTCAATTACATTATAAATTTGACATGCTCTTTTACCTCCTTCCTATGTTTCACTCTACAAAACTATAACAATACACTATTACATTCATATACCAATCCACTTTTCCAATCTGATCAATTGAGAATAGAGGTGGTCAATTAAAGTCTTGTTCAACACGAATTCAAACTTGTAAAGGGTCAGGGTCCAGAAAATACAATTGACACAGGAGTCTAAAACCAATTAGGAATAGCCCATTGTCATTTCAAGCAATATAGTATTTCCTAACAAGGAGGGGACAAAAGTTTCAAGTTTCAATATTGAGCTGTTTGTAGTAACCCGAGAAAGTGGCAGAACAAAGTATGGATTTCATCAATTAGATTCTCTTTTGAACTCGTGAGATGGCTAAAGACTTGTAAATATTCAATTCATTTAAGTGTTAGAAAAGAATTAATTCATACCTGAGTTCTTATAAGCTGGTTGAGTTCTTGTTCCTGCTGATTAAGTTCTCGTTTTAGGTCAATACTCAGAGACGAGAAAACAGATGATGCAGCTGCCATGCTTCCACTTGCTGAAGAAATAGATGAGTTTCTCTCTTCATCATCGTATGACAGTCTCAAACCGGTGGACACGTGATTCTGGTTCAAAACATTGTTCTTTCTGTCAGTTTCATCAGGACAAATTTTATTATTCAATGAAAACTGAAGATTCTGCCTTGGAATAGCTTCAGTATTTTTGCCGCATTTATTTGGTTCGAACAATGGAGCGCCGTTTTTATTATCCAGATAGTTTACAGGAGCAGCATGAAATTCTACGGGCACTGCAGCGGAATGGAACATGCATTTTAGAAAGGATCATTATATTGCAAATACATAACAAAAGCTGAAATCACAGATTTCAGCATCTTTATGAAATCAATAGGATCAATGAACTAAGAAATTGCAACTATTAAAAGTCCCACGAAAAGTAAAGAGGAATGCTTGTTACAATTTCCATGCCATCTATAATTCTTCAAAAGGCATCGATGTACACAGTTGCATGTTCTGTGTGAGACTTGCTGAAGAACATTATTTGAGCAATTACGAAGAATCCAGGGAAGAATTGATATCGGCCTTAACTTAAAACAAAATTTTAACAGTCACAAGCTGACAAAAGTAAATAAAGCCACCAAACTCAAATGCGTGCTTCCGTGATTTACTTCTACCAATATACTTGCACATATCTATGCAAAAACAAACTCGAAATAAATATATCAGCCTTCTATCGCTTTTGCTTGAGGAATAGCATCGAAGCAATGTCCTTTATGGGCCGGATAGAAAATCATACTAAAACTATGCTTGTTTACACAAAAGTACATTTTTTAAGTGTTAACAATATTAGAATACTGAGTAAGAAAGGCGATGAAGGCTTTTTTTTCTCCTATTTTCTACCTACTCGCACAGCGGAGAGATGCAAAAAATGAACTAATTAAAATTTATCAGATTTTCTTTCAGCCATGCAGTCAGTTTGACATATAAGCTATTAGATAGAAACGCTGGAAAAGGATGTGCAAGAATGTCATATCAAGTAGATTTCAACTGGGCATATGCACCAAGTAAAACAAACAATCACGGTTTAGGGCTTTAGGTTCAATGGGAGATGCACAGATCTGGGAAAGAAAACTAAATGGTGAGTTTGAATGTCAAACATCCTATCATATCAATGAAGGATGAATCAACTTACGGTTTCCACATAACTGCAGCTGATTTGAGAAATCAGCAGGATACTGGAAACGTCGATCGATAAGAGGAGGAGCTGCAGTATTGCTGTTATTCCCTCTGAACATGTTTAGGCCGGATAGTAAGAAGCAATATTCTGTAGGAATAAATCAAGTTAGCAACCGAAAACACGAGGAAAACAACACAGCAAGTTGTTCAGAATAAATCCAAAGAAAATCAAACATTCAAAAAAGAAACAACACCATTTTAGTCAATGTTAAGATATAAACTTCAAATACATGGCAACAAAAGATATAGTTTGGTTAAAAGATTTAGATGCCGAAAAGATGATAAAACATAGACAGAATGACACAACTACTGTACTTTATTTTCATGAACTAAATAATTGAACCGGTAGATAACGATACTGACTGGTAAATACCTAAGATACTTGCTCCTTTCCTACTTAACAGTTCTTTTCATCATTCAAGTAGATTTGTTTAGTCCCCTTCACAACTTCACGATCTGTTCTATTAATATAGCCATTTATTTCTTGCAATTATAATTCTTCAGCACTTTATCTTTCTTCGTGGATTACTCAGAGGAGGAAATGCACATAGAAATATTTGCATAGGCAGTAACGAATTCTATGACACGTGTTCTCGTTCTCCCATAACACTTCTTTGCTTGTTCAATCAGAAAGTACTATTTTTTGAAGTAAAATAGGCCTACACGTGGTAACAGTGACGATAAAAAGAGCAATTAGCTTTTAGCGAAGCATGTGACTTGAGATTCTCTATTTGTAGTTAGTTGGATATCGCATGATTGGCATTAATGAAAACTGCATTCAAATATGCCTCCAACAAGGAAGGTCGAACCGTATCTCATATTACCCTCCAAGTAGAAGTATGGTTCCGACTAGGCATCATGTAACCATAGAATGCCATTGGTTGTATGTAGCTAGCTTGCACCACACCACATAACTTTTTACATCATGTATTCCTGCACTAAAGCCCAGATAGGGGAGGGTTTTTTTTTTTTTTTGCATAGAAACTTCCTTCAATTGAAGAGAAAGTAACTATCTTACAGTGACTTTTTCGACACGTGTGGATGTATGTTTTGAACCCGTAAAAAACGTGTCAAATCAAGGTGGGGGTGGAATTAAGAACATGACAAAGAGTCAAAGAGAACAGGTCGATCACAGACATGGATAAAGTATATCCAATCTAAACACTTTATTTGGTAGTTACGATTGTCTTTCTAGGGAAACCTCGATACCCTGACCACAACTCTCATTTCCTTCTTTCTATCAATATTCAAATGAACCTACTGCAGGTCTCAATGATTTTATTTGCCCAAGAGCATAATTTTGTTCAACGATCTGCGAGTATACAAGTTCTTGTAGCTTGAGGGTGGAATTATTTTACAGGAATGGAACACATAGCCAATACTTGTAAAGCTCATATGGCACATGCAAGTATAACAACAAACAAGCTATCCGATATCTCGCATACACATTATAGAGGAAACCGAACATCTCCATAGTCCAGTACACAGGAAAAAATGATAGGGAATACAACAAAGGCAAAACATTTTGTTTGACTTAGCATCCATCTGGTGAAGAAAGATATAACCACAGCACTGGAAAAATATACCCATGGAAGAGAGTAAAAAAACACACAAATGATTCAAGAGAAATTGAACATGCAGCACCATCAGATTCAATTGAAAAGCTTCACTGATGTATCAACTATTCATGACTCTTAAAGGTTCAATCTAAAGAGAGCACCTTTATCAAACAATCATGCTATTTACATAATCCGACAACAGAAACTGAAATCTAACACAAGAAAGAAAGCTCTTTCATCTCCTTAAAAGTTCAATTAATCTGTAAACTAATTAACAAACTGGAAAGAGTTGGCACCAAAATGATGAAGAAATCACCTGGAAAATATTGAGCCCAAAACCGATATTTTCAGGAAACTTCTCGTCAGTTGAGCTCAGAATCCACCTGAAACAACCAAACCTTCAGATATAAACACAACTCAACAAGAGATGGAGTGAGTGAAAAAAATCAAAACTTTATCTACCTCCTGAAAAGGGTCATCAAGAAAGTCCGATTAGGCCATGAAGCAAAGTGAAATAGTTGGGAAAGAATGGAAAAAAAGCAATCTTGTGATCATAAATACTGCTAGGTAGGAATGGTAATAGGTGAGTGAGTCAAAGGCAGGTAGAAATGAATTGGATGGATGAATGAGGGTGAGTGATAATAATAATGGTGAGGGTTTGGTTGGAAGGTGGATGATGAAAGAAGGCTTGTTTGTTTGTTTGTTGCAACAAATTTTCAAAAGAAAGGTGGAATCGATTTTGGAAGAAGAAGAAGATGGAAGATGAAAACGCTAATACTACTGCAATCAAGAAAAGATTGTTCAGTGAAGAAAGGACCCACCAACCAGACATTTACACAGTTCCAGAGAAAAGAGAGGCAAACAAATTTTCTGGAAACACGCTCCTCTGTTTCTCTTCTCTTCTCTTCTCTTCTCTTTACAATTGGAAAATTGAATTGAATACTCATCCACCAGTTTTTCTAATCACTGTCCATCACCATGATTTCATATCTACTCCAGTTAAGCCTTTTCTTCTCCCATAATATCAATTCAGTTTTATTCATCATATTTGACTCTCATACTTTTATTAATTGGAATGGAACCTTAACTTATAACCACATTACACTTCTCGTCACATCTTCAAAGTTATTAACGATACGAAATTAAAATATGGAAAATTCAGATCGGGATAGAGGAAGCATTTTGTAATTATAAATTCAGAGTACCTATTCAATTCTATCATTCGATCGTGTACGATCTCTATATTTGTCTAATACATTTTATTGCGCATGTTTTTATTCATTTGTTGTCAATTGTGATTAGTGTCTTTACTATAAATTTCCCAGTCAAGCTCATGATCTCAAACGCACGCCCGCATCTTTTGTTGGGCCTATCGTATTATACAGGTTAACATCCTTTTTTATAAACTAGTGTACTGTATAATATGGACTAATAACGCATCTTTATATATAAGTATAGAACGATATCACTAATATCATTCTTTTTAATTTCACTGTAAATTTAATATCATGTCATTGTACATTGTCAACTATAGCATGATTTTAAAAACTATACATTTGGTTTTACATTGCTATGATATATCGTCACATTGGTATGTATACAAAAATTCTTTATACATCACCTTGATAACAAAAATTAAAATTTAACAAAGTGCTTGTCTGCTAAAAATCATCACCTGGAGAGATTCCATATATCCAATCTATATAAAAAAATTCCATCTATTAATACAGTTTACGTTAAATAATTTACAATCTCATCATCTCCATACAAATTTACTTTTCCATTCACTTATGATACATAGAAAAGGATGCCACCTTTGAAACAAACCATTCATCATTTTAATTTGATGGGCATATTGGAATTATACCACCTTAGTTAGGTTTGTGTCAATAGACTCACCACCATAAAGCATAATATGCTTTTAAGAGAAGAAAAGAAAAGAAAAGAAAAAATATGGGACGGGTTTTCTTGTTTTGATGTACAAAAATCAACATGAATATGATAATAATTCCATTGGTGAGCATCACATGTATTTGTCAGTCAGATTTAGTGTCTTGAAGGTGGAAAAATCATGACTATTTATACGCGTTGGGATAATTAAGTTGGTGGTGAATGAAATGATGAAACACAAACCCAAGTTATCAGCCTTTAATGGCGTAACCACATTTCTTTCCATATAATTAATTATCACTCATTATACATTTTAATCGGTGCATTATTGAAGAATTTAACAATGAAAGATGAAAAGGTGGCAAAAACAAATTTTGTATCAAAAATTATATTTTATAGATTACGTTTACGATAGTTTGTTATTTGTTTGGTGTCGGTTAAAAATGTTAAATGAAAATGGTTAGGGAGAGAGGGTAGGGTGTAGTATTTGTGTAGTAAAGTGCAAGCAAAGTGATTACTGATTGTATTTAGTCTGTTTTCCATTACACCAACTCTCTTTCAGTGGGAACCAAGATATATAATCACAGGTTTCTAGCTTTGATTCTCAAGCACAAGAAAGGTCAAACTCTAGCAATATAAGCTGTATTAGGAACGGTTCAACTGGTACCAGTAATTTGATTAAGAAATGAAAAAGATTGTTTATGTGTTTCTGGAGGTTTTAAAATGAGTTCTAATGATATCCGAGCATCTTCTCGCCTGGGTCGTGCCAGATGAATGTAACTCGATCCGACACAATTCAGGTTAAATTGCTCTGGAATTATCAACGGCCATTAGTAGTAAGTAGTTACGGCATGAAAACAAGATTCTTAAACTGTATTTACAAATTTAAGTAAACTTTAATCCGGTAACATGATCACAACTCACTAGTTAACTTAGAGATAATACAAAGAGATCTAGTACATTTTATCAATGCGCCTCCATTGCCATTTCATGCAAAATACCCTCATCTCTTGCATTTCGAGCATTGCTATCTTATTCTAGTGAATCATAAGCACCGTTGGGTTGTTGAGCGCCTGTTGTAAAGGAGCCTCTGTCTCATCTTTCTCAGCGAGAGCATCTACTTGTAATGGAGCTCCTGTCTCATCTTTCTCGATTAAAAGAGCATTTTCTTCTAATGCAACTTCCCCTCCTCTTAGAGCATCAGCACGTTCTTGCAAAACTACCTCTTGTTCTCTCAGAACAGCATCACGTGCCCGTAGAGCATCAATTTCCCGTCTCACTTTCCATATACGGAACCTTAGCCACATTATGTACACCCAGGTCTTGCACATGATCAACGCGTAAGGGCAGACAACCAAGATGATAGAAGCACAGTCGACTAACAGTCTGATTTTTGCAACTTTTACCATCAGATACCCTGCAAGTCAAAAGTTGTAGCTTACATTTTCAAGTCATTTACATGATGGTTTGTGCACAAGAGATTCAACTTCAGCAGGTAAATGTTTCTGTATTCATCATTTTGTTTAATTGTTTTTGCATATAAATGCAGATTCAATCTTGCAAACTTAGCTTAGCATGTGAGTTGCAAACATGTGCGGTTAAATATCATATCAGTACAATGACTACTCCTGTTCAATTCTATTTTTATTTAAGCCCTACAGAAGTTTCAGAATAACTTCTACTACCAACTCTAGATGGTCCCTCTAGTAAACCCTAAATCATAAAGGATCTTGATCCGCAAGACTAGTAGCTGAAATCCATCAACGTCATTAAGTTATGTTGCAACTAATGCTGACTTGCACGTTATGAAAATACAGTTTTACTTTCACCAACGACTCTTATATACTTCACATGGACCAGGACTATGTAAGAGTTTCCAGTTGTTGCCTTTATGTGCAAGAGCATTTGTATGCATGTGTGGTCATGATGTGGTAACAATAGCACAAGAGAGTGAAATAGAATGAAATTAAATCGTCTCCGAGGAATTATATGAATCAGTACCTGATGGAAGAAAGCCATGGTAAAGGTGCAGGAGAAGACTCAGCGTACACTGCCATTGAAAAAGATTAAGTTTAACAAATTTAAATGCCATTCTATGTTAAACTAGATGCAAACTATGACCTGTAAATTGAATCACTGATTTGCTAAGCTGATTGTCAAGGATTACTGGCAGTCGAGTCAATTGTAATATAGGAATATCAAATATACCCTTTATGAAAGCAGATTCTTTAATAATGACTAGAATTTTTTATGCAATAATGTACTGCAAGATCAATAAAAAATGTTACGCGAACCAAGTAGAATTCATTATTAATTTTACTTGAGTAACAAAGGAGATCAAGAATCTGGTATAATTGATTACATTTTCATCTGAGAAGGATGGTTGGGATTTGGGAGGTGTACTTACTGCTATCACTCGTACTCGTGGAAGGTAGAGATGGATCCTCCCTGGATGTCTTATCAAACCCACAAGTGCTCCCACGAAAAAAGCTGGTGAAGTAATGACAAAGAGGACTAGTGCTCGGAACAGGCTCCAGATGTGTAAATGCAACGAAGGCCCATGCTTCCGAAGATAAAAGACAAGTAGCTGCACTTAAAACAAAAATTCATGGAGTTACAATATCATCCGCATGCTTTCATAGCATTGTCTTATAAAGATATCAATTCCGAAAAAGAATCTTTAACGTAGGAAGATAAGGAGCTCCGTCATTGTCATGCACTCATGTTTAGGCACATTTATGCCATGAGAAAACGGTAAGTGTTAATAACTTCACACTGATTTCGAAGTCACCAAATAAATTCAATCTGTCGGCAGTTGATTCCGAAATCTGTTTCTTTGTAAAAGTACAAGATGATTTTGATGATTTACGTCCTGTCGTCTACCGTGACAACAAAAGGACGCACAAAATTGTAACTTTTTACATAATTCAGCTCAAATAAACACTCCACGACAAGCATGTGCAAAGACTAGTACGTATTATTAGCTAAATATGTCTAAGGAGTTTTAGGAAGTTATACCAGGCAAAAGCCACGTGCCCCTTCAAGATAGAAGCTATTGTAATGCTCAATGTTCTCAAGGACCTCAGCAACTTCAATTTCCGTCACATTTATAACTGATGCTTCGGGTGTCAATTCACTAATTGGAGAACTGCAGAAGGGGCATTTGCACCGTCGAGGTCTTGATCTATACTCCCATAATTGCAGAACGCAACCACCTGGAACAATTTAAGTGGAAAATCATAATGGTCAAAGAGAACATCGGGCAATAAAAATGAGAAGTAACAATTCTTGTAACCTCAACATAAACAGCAGCTCCAGATTCCCCAAAAATTAGGGATGGGAAACTAGGCTAAAAGTAATTTACTTAATATGGTTGCATAGACCCAAGATCCAAGATGCATGTGTTGTTTCTACCTCCAAATATTCATTTGAGCAGTGTCCTTGAACACGTCAAGTTGCAAGTTTTCTAGGTTAACATACGGCTAAATGCCAAGTCTCTCCTCCCGCCGATACATTTCAAAAACATGTTGGCGCTGTTGCTTGTGAGAACCAACCACATAAGAAAGCTAACTCATTCAATACAGTTCAACGCTCAATCTTCCTTCTCTACGACTACGTAAGTGGCTCACACCCCATTTCTCAATTCACATTATTGTTCACATACTTTCGTTACACTCGAGATTTAGCTAACATACAAAGCAACAGGCTAACAATCTATCCTATTTTCACATGTATGAACCTCAAAAATGTAAGGAAATACAGGAACAAGCAACAACATGATTCGAAATGTTAACATATAGGCAAGCAAACGAAGAGAATATACCACAAAACCAGTGGCCACAATTTGCCCTGCAAGGAACCTTAAACTCCCCAAAGCATATAGGACAGCAATCGTCCTCTGGAGGTTTGTCCTGATTAAATCCTCCCCCACTCATCTCTTCATTATTGACCTGAACAGCTCCATTTCTCATCTCCATCTCAAAACCAGGGTCTATTATCCCTGGTATGAGAATCTACTGATTGATACCCTCGATTCCTTTTAGCCCAAGAAGGAAAGAAACTCAAAAAGATCCAATTTTTATCCCAAAACCAGACAAGGGGTCATTGAGCTAGCTAGGGTTTAATGAAAGAAAGAGCAATTAATCTACATGGGCTTCTCTCCTTCCCTCTTTCTCTCTGTTTTGGTGACTTTCAAGAAGAAAGAATTCACATAATTGGGAATTTTATAGTAATGAAAATGGAGCTGCAGACAATGTGTTTAGCAGAATGAGGGAAAAGGGAAAGAGGGGGGAGAGAAGAGATGAGGGAAGCAGAGAAAATAGGTGCCATGCCATACCCATATAACCATATCCATAAAAGAAAGAAAGAAAGAAATCATGTGGAAAAGGTTGAGATTTGGCAGAAGAAGAAACAAAAATCACCACCAGAATTATCTCGGTTACCCGTAAAACAAGGTCACCTTTCTTGGATTGCATATTTCCTGCCTGCATATAGCTCTAACCAACCATTTCAGGGTGTTTGCATTCAATTTCCATAACCTTGGACTCCATCATGGATATTGCCTCAATCGATCATACATTTGGTATTTGCCGGATCATCTCTAACTTTCCAACTTTCCCATCTTCTAAATCAAACTTCAAAAGAAGAAAGGGTTAAGTAAATAAAATTTCATCATTCACTACGTAACAACGACCCGATCAATAATCGATTGAGATATGACTTTTAAATTTTCATTATTAACGTGTCATTTTTCATACATTTCGCCCAGCACACAAAAACTTTCTAGTGAGTCGCATATTTTAATGCTGCACCATATCAAAACAAATGATTTTTATTTTTAAAAAAAATTATACAATATTAATATTGCATTTAACTACTTTAAATTCTTGCTATAAAACTTCGAAATGTCACAATATTCTTATACATATATTTCATTTAATATTGTCCTTGACTATTTGATAATCTTAAATTACTATGAGATATTAATATGATTAGATATTTTTGTAAAATGTATGTTATGAAAGTATTAATGTTCAAATTGAAAAACTTAAGACGTAGGGATGGTTGGTATTGCGATAACTAACACCATATACCTAGCATGTTAAGATATTATTATTGGGGTAACTTGTTGCTTAAGGTTTGCTGGTGGGGTGTGCAGGATTGCATGATTTAATGGTGATTTTGATATTCTTTCGGGTTATAAAGATGCTTAATCAATTTACTACCTTCAAAGTTGATTGTATTGGGTTTTCATATATAAATTTGAATTCCAAATCTTCATATCATTCGTTTGATTATAAACGTTTAATCATCATAAAAATTATAAAATTGAATAATATTGTTTGTTTAGGACTCTAATACTTTACAAATTTGGTTTCACATTTGACATTGCTATATCTGGTGGCCAACTAGAACTGCACTTTTAATATTGTGAAATATGGATAATCCAACTATAATACTATAAAATGTAACTGTCTAATTAAATACTAGTCGATTTAGGGAACAACTCTTTTCACGTGTGATGCACATGTCATTTTTGTTTCTACTTTGCACTTGCACGCTATAAATCGACGCACCTATTGCGTATTTTGTTATCATTGTGCACATATCAAGCAACACATTTAACTTGGTATCGTATCTTTGATAAGTTTCGACTTGTGTAAGCGTCCGAGGAAATAGTATCCTTTCATTTTATTATTATTATTTTATTTTTTTGAGCTGGTGTCTTCAATTTATTAATCAGGACAAAACTCTCAACTCAAATTGCCCCTAAAGCAAGTCAGACATTAATAGGAGTGAACTTTTATCTAATAACGATCGATGGCCGAAATTATTGTTGGGTTCATCTTCTTCCTTTGGGCAAGATATACAACCATAGCAACCCAGAATTCAATCTGAAGACCTATTTTTCTCCTCAGTGATTCTTCGCAACAAATTCCAGGAGAATCTTTTGCGGACTATATGTTTTTTGCCAAATAAAATCAAGAATTAGGTACTGTTCTTGAAGCTCTCTACTTTTCATATTATATTCTGTTATTGACCTCAAAAATATGTTAAACATATTCACTTGTGTAAGCAGTAATCAAATGCTGGTGTGTTTATATTTGATTCCAATTAGGTAAAGTAGCATCGCATGTGAAAGGCGTGTGCTTTCTGCTTTGTGCTTGCACATTGTACTGTTATTTTTTGTGGGCTGTCTGTGTTTGCTCGTGGCATGCAAAGGTTGTGTCTTTGCGAGAAATCTTTCGTTCTCTTTCAGCCTCTTACGTTGTTAGTTAGATCATGAGTGCATTACAGACAATTTCTATACATATGACATGCTATTGTTGTGGTTTCGTTCTTGTTTCTGTTGCTGAGTTTACATAAAGGTAGTGACTTGGATTATTGATTCTAAAGTTTTAATCTTGCGGAGATAAAGGTCGATTGCTTTAATAACTGGAAATAACTTCAGCTTCTTGACATGGAATTTTAGTAGTTCTGGGTGTTTTGCCATGGAATTGAATGCCTCCACCGACACAACAGACCCGAGCTATTGGTTAAATTGGAGGTTCTTGCTATGTGCAATATGGGTCTTCGTAGCTATGGTGGCTGCATCGTTGTTGATTTGGAGATATGAAGGGAACAAGAAAAAGAAAAACCAGCAGGAGGCAGTAGGGTGTTTGTACGATGATGAAGTTTGGGGGACGTGTTCGAAAGCAATTCATCCTTACTGGCTTCTTGCTTTCAGGCTGAGTGCATTCGGTTTTATGCTGGCGTTGATTATTGCAAATGTCATGACCCGTGGTTCTGGCATATTTTATTTTTACACTCAGTAAGGCTTCACATGTTTCCTATTATCTTGTGTAGTCCTGTTCTTTTGGACAGTAATTTAGACTAGCAAGAATTTCTAAGTGCATGTATTATCTTGTCAAACTGTTGTTTAACTTTTGCCTGACTCTTTTCTTATCAAACAGGTGGACGTTTACATTGGTCGCGATTTACTTTGGGGTATGTTTTCTATTGCTGAAAGTTGCTTCTTATTTACAACTTTCTAAGTCATTAAACCCATATGATATGTTTCTCATTTTATAAAAAGTCCCTTTTATATTGATTGGTGTCTCAAGTCATTTACAGATGATCAGATACTCACTGATGATTTCTGATAATCTGATGTGTAGCTGGCTTCTTCACTTTCCTGTTATGGTTGTCTATCTCGCCGCCATGAGGTAGACCCTCAAACCACTAATCAAGATGGTACAAGTACTGAACAAGGCTTGTATATACCACCAACGCCCAGAGAGAATCAAGATGTGACCACTGAGACTGGAAGCTCGAGTTTGCATGATCAAGATGATCACAGAAAGGAAGCCTCTGCATGGGGATACACCTTGCAGATAATGTTTCAGGTAACTATTGTTTGTATATCCTAAACATCTTTCTGTATGTAATAGTCAGTTAATTTAAGAAACAATGTCAATCAAAACATATTCCGCTGCAAGGTTCTTTAAGTTTGGTTGGGCTGTAGTCCTGTAGTGTCAGGTTATTTTGTCTCCTCATTCGGATTTTACCTCTATGCAGATGTGTGCTGGGGCTGTGGTGCTCACTGATTCTGTCTTTTGGTTGCTTTTGTATCCGTTTGTCTATCCTTCCGGGTACCGGTTAGGTTTTGTAAGTATTGTCTTCTTGCTGCTAATCCTGTAAACATATTATTCCTTTCATTACAGTAAATTCAAATCATAGAAGTAACTGTGTTGTACTAAATAATCCAAAAGAAAAAAAGAAAAAGAAATAAAAAAGGAGATAATGAATCAAGAAGGTTTTGCTGTCTTGGACATGTAAGCTATGCTCAATTCATAAATTGATATATTACATGGAAGAAGAGCTTTGAATTCCGTTTTGCATGATGGGGCAATTTACGATATATATCATATGTGGTGCAAGCTCAGTGGAAAAAGCAACTAACATCTTATCTGAACTCTTAAAGCTTAATATATGTTACAAGTTTATAAAACCTTTACCATCTCATGAAGACTATAATGATTCTATCAATTTGTCGTCTATTGATTTTTTAAAGAAAAAATTTCATTCTCCTTGGTTTATATGCTTGCACAATCGCACTTGCTGCAATTTTTTTGCAAACTCACTCTTCTTTTCCAATGTGTTTAGAGGGGGGGCGGGATTCTATGCTTATTGTATCACAGGTTTCTTAGCCTTATGTGCAAGACAGCTCTGTCACTGAGTTGGTACTTCTTTCTGCAGATTGTTATTTGTAAGCATTCTGTTAATGCTGTTTTCCTCCTTGGCGATGCAAGTTTAAATCGCCTGGTACGCTGATTTTCTTTCCATCGTTAAATACTGTCTAACCTCTTGAGGCAAATTGATGACTAATGGAATTATCTTCTCCATCCAGCGATTCCCCTTCTTCCGAATTGCATATTTTGTTCTATTCACTCTCCTGTTTGTCATGTTCCAGTGGATCACCCATGCCATTGTATCATTAAGGTAATTTATCTATATTGTTTTCTCCAACTTGCATTCATACTTTTGAGTAAATAACAAACACAGCATGCAGGGCATCTATATTTAGCAGAAAACTCTGTGTTTGTAACGAATGAGCATAAATTCCCATGTTTCCTGAATTGAGGTTTAGTTGCTCACTCTGCAAGTTTTTAAACTCTAGACTTGTAGAACCGTCTGTTATCTGGTTCAACCGCTACAGAGAGCCATATACTAATAAGCTTATGATGTACACTTACCTGTTTTTACTGTCAGCTGACAAGACAGTTGCTGTATTTGATTTACTGATCAAGACTCCTTTATCAAACTAAATCCTCAATTTTTACTTGGCTGAGAAAAATCATTGTTGCTCGACAGGTGGCCTTATCCATTCCTGGATTTGTCATCTTCATATGCTCCTGCATGGTATGGCCTGCATTCTTGAACCTTTTTAATGCTTGCCCCACTCGTAAACCTGCAATCAACTATTAATGCATTTGGCTGTACTATTTAGGTACCTGGGCGTTGGCTTAATGCATCTACCATGTTTTTTGATCTTTTCTCTTGTATTCTGGTTAAAACGGTATATTTCGTCAAGATGTTAGCTTCTCGGTGGTCTTAGATTTGCCGAGTGGTCCGGTCCAATCTGTTCAAGTTTTCGTCCTCAACATGGAGACTGACTAACAAAAAGACAGCAAGCAATCTGTACATTCACAACTCTTATTCTTTGTCATTACATGGATGTCCAAGTCCAAGTGCATAGGCTGGCAAGAAATATTTGGCACAGAGCTATTAACAGTCTGTTACATTAGTATTTAGTATACTAGGATCCAATCGTCCAGAACAGCAACAGTATTACTTAAACCATTGATTTACCATCTAACAATTAGAGTCGGATTACTATATTGTTGTATCAACCTTTTTATAATGAATCAATGGCAGAGATATATGTTAATATTATAATTTCTGTCTCATGTGGTTCCATGTAACATTTGCGTCAGTAATTTATAGCTTGTAATACACCTTTCTCCGGTGTAAAGGCTACCACTATCTTGACGATCTGGAGTTCTCATAGTTTGTTGCTGCATCGGAGCATCATTCATGCGAACATATATGTCTATGAGAGAGTGGAAAAACTCATTAGGCCCTTTCGACAAAAATGGCTTTAGATCGAGATAGCTTATCAGTTATCATACATACTGCTCGGCCTGTTCACCCATTAGACACCAAGCGGAACTTTCTGTGAAACGGCCTGGACGGCCATGATGGAAGGAATAGTCTTATTAGCATCAAACATTCTCCTTGGTCAAACCAAACTTGTTCTGTCAAATGAAGAGGCTAAAACGGCCTCTTTTTTATGATGTACATTCGTGGAATGGAGGTATAGCAGCCGTATAGGGGTTTAGTTTGATTCATTAAGACACAAACCAAAGGTGGAACAAACTTCATTATTTTACTTAGACAAGAATCAACATGACTTTATTGAAAGAAAAGTGACGAATAATTCATTATTGAAAGAAAATTGTTGAATATAGTTGAATTCATTGGTCAAAAGCCAAACCAAACTGCCATTTCACATTACTCCGAAAAACAAGTCTTTATGCCAGACTTATTTAAGACAATCTTGTACTAATACGAGATATTAATACTCTCTTCATTTATTCCTCTAAAAGAAAAAACAGAGCAACGCAGAATTCAATCCGCAGAAGAAAAAAAATTCTCCTTTTGGATTCTTGAAATAAATCCCAGGAGAATTTTTTTTGCAGGTTTTGTTTTCTGCTCAAGAATTAGGTACAATTCTTCAAGTCTCTTTCTCTTGATGCCAAAGATATCATTTTTACTTGTATGCAAATGCTGATTTGCTTTTTACTTGTTTTATTCCAATTATCAAAAGAAGCATCACATTCCAAATGCGTGTGTTGTTTTTCTTCTTTGTGCTTAATAGCTTATGCATTTTTACTGTACTTTTTGGTGGAATGCTCTTCCTATTTCTTGAAACATGCAAATGTTATGACAAATCTTCCATTCCCTTTTCAGCTTCCTACTTTAATTTGCTAGCTCTAGATTATAGGCCTATCATTGTTTCATGCTTATGTTAATGTGCTTTTGTTCTTCTGTTTCTGTTGCTGAAATTTACAGAAAGGTAAATAAATTTGATGGTTGGATTTGATTTTGAGGAGATTATAGTTGATTGCTTAATGATTTGATTTTGTGGATATAGAGTTGAGTTGATTGCTTAAAGATTTGATTTTGTGGATATAGAGTTGAGTTGATTGCTTAGAGAAATGGGAATAAGAATAGCTTCTTGACAGGGTTTTAAGGTGGTTTTGCCATGTCGACGTTAGAGGCTGATATCGACACCACAGTCCCGAGTTATTGGTTGAATTGGAGGTTCTTGGTATGTGGGACATGGGTATTGGTTTCTATGGTGGTTTCAGCACTGATCGTTCGGAGACATGAGGGATGTAAGAAAACGGAAATGCAGGAGGAGGCTCCAGGGTGTTTGTACGATGATGAAGTTTGGGGGACGTGTTCGAAAGCAGTCCATCCTTACTGGCTTCTTGCTTTCAGGCTGACTTGTTTCATTACAATGGTGGTATTGATTGTTGTGGATGTCATGGACCGAGGATATGGCTTGTTTTATTTTTACACTCAGTAAGGCTTTACATTTTTCTTGTTTGTTTGATTACTTTGCTTTGCCAGGTTTGAGGATTCAGAGAGTTTTCATATATGCTCCATTACATGTGATATCTTGTCAGACTGTTGTTTAAATAGGCCTTACTCTTTTCTTATTAAACAGGTGGACATTTACGCTCGTTGGAATCTACTTTGGGGTATGTTTTCTATAGCTGTATTTTTTCTCATTGAACTTCTCTTTTACAACTTCTGAAAATATTAAACCGATATGATATGTACTGCCTGTTTCATATTTGAAGATGGCTAAGTCCCTCTTTTACTAAGTTAAACTGATTTGTATTTCTGGCCTTATACTAAAGATCATATGGTACTTATTTTGATTTCTGGTTTTGTAGCTGGCTTCTGCACTTTCCCTTTCTGGCTGTCTGTCTGGCCGCCATGTGACAGACCCTCTAGGAGCTTCTCGTGACAGTACAGAACAAGGCCTCTATGTACCTGGAGAGAATCGAGAGCTGCAGAGCAAGACTGGAATCCCCAGTTCTTCAGATCAAATTAATGGCAGAACTGCCGCTTCTGGTTGGGGATACACGTTGCAGATACTGTTTCAGGTAATTATTGCTTGTATATCCTAAACACCTTTCAGTATATATCAGTTACGTAAGTTAGAAATAATGCCAATCAGATGTATTCTGTTGCAAGTGTCTTCAAGCTCAGTTGGGCTGTAGTCTTGGTAGTGTCGGCTTATCCTGTCTCTTTATCTCGGCTTATACTCATGTCAGGTGTGTGCTGGGGCTACAGTGCTTACCGATGCTGTCTTTTGGTTGATTTTGTATCCATTTCTTGCTCCTTCCTGGTACCGTTTAACTTTTGTAAGTATTGTCTTTCCGCCTCTAATCTTATAGATACTTATGAATATTACAGAAGTAACTGAATATTTTTTCCCATTCTATTCTATATGGGATCCATTTCCAAATGTATCACCAGATGCTTAAACATTATGTCCAACTTATGCTTAAGACAGTTTGTGACTGAATTGGTATTACTTTGTGCAGATGATTGTTTGTAAGCATGCTCTCAATGCTGTTTTCCTCATTGGTGATACAAGTTTAAGTCGCCTGGTACGCTGATGCTCTTTCATCATTAAACCCCATTGAGGTCAAACTGATCATAACTAATGAAATTATCTTCTCCATCCAGCGATTCCCCTTCTTCCGAATTGCATACTTCGTTCTGTTCACTCTCCTGTTTGTCATTTTCCAGTGGATCACCCATGCTTTTATATCATTAAGGTAACATCTTTCTTATTATTTTGTCCAACTTGCATTAGTACTTGTGGGTAAATAAGAAAGACAACAGGCCAAGGCTGTCTATAGTTGCAGAAAACACCTTGTAACTAGTTAGCATAAAATCCCCATGCATGTTACCTGAATATTAGAGTTTACTTTTTCGCCTTGTACACTATTAAGCCCTAAACTTGCAGAACTGTCTGTTATCTCGGGTTCAACCGCTATAAAGGGTCATATTACTTCAGCTCTGATGAATGCATACCATTTCTACTGTCAATGACGAAATAATCCTCAATTTTAACTTGAGAAAATTCTTTTTTGCTCCCATAGGTGGCCTTATCCTTTCCTGGATTTGGCATCGCCAGTTGCTCCAGCATGGTATGGCCTGTATTCCTGTACCTTTTTAATGCTAGCTTCACTCATAAAACCAGTCCATAACTCATTTGGCCATTTCCAGGTACCTGGGCGTCAGCTTATTTCATATACCATCTTTCGTGGTCTTTACTCTTATATACCGGTTAAAACGACATATTTTATCACGATGATGACAACTCGGTTGTCTAGGATTTGCTTGGCCGGTCCGGTCCAATCTTTTCATCCTTTTGTCCTCGACATGGAGACGAGTGGACGACTAACAAAGAGACAGCAAGCAACCTGTACATTTGCCAAACCACTGCAACTCTTCTTTCATTATGTGAATGTCCAAGTGTAGGCTGGCAAAGATATAGTTTACAGAATGCTGTTACTAACAATCTTTTACATCAAATTGGTAGGATCTGGTCCTCCTGAACAGCATACTTGAGCATTCATGTACTGTATTAAATTTTATAGTGATTGATGAATTAATGGCAGGGGAGCATGTTATTTCTAGTCTTCTAGACTCCTGTATCCCGTTTTATGCAATTTGCTATGATTTCATGTCAGTCGCATCATTTACATTCTAACAACAGAGCACAAAGCCCAACCAAATATGTCCAGTCCACCAATCTGGGGGATTCAGAACTGTTCAATATCATCACAACTATAACATCCGATTTCTCAATTCAAATGAAAATTGTCTCAAAAAGCCAAAGACGGAAAACAATGCACATAATCTCCGACCAGTACAGACAGTTTGAATAAACCTGAGATCCGAATTTCATGATAAACTACTCTCAAACTTCCTATTTCACTTCCGCAATGTGTTATATTCTACAACCAGTAGGGTAAGGCAATATAAGTGCAGTAAATTCATAGCTTGGTCATTGCCTCCACTAAGCCTTAACATATTCTCTTATAAACTGCTCTAACTGAGAGATGTCACTTTCGACTCCAGATGCTTCCCCAACTGTGATCTTGTTCTGGCACTGAGAAAATGCGAAAGCTTCTCCAGGTGTCCCAAGGGTATATTCATTAGTAACATCAGCTGATGAAAGTGCAGTTCTTGATGCCCGGAGCTTATCACTGAACCAAAGGAAAAGAGAAGCCAATTTTTAGCTCAAAATGATGAATAAAGTATGCAGAAAAGTAAACACAATTATTGAGAGATCATATTACATTTCTTTCTCGAGTTGTTTCCTGATGAAATCCTTGGTATGTGCCGTAACCTTATCCACCTTGTTGCACAATAGCAAAACTGGGATCTTTTTCTTTACAACACTTGACTTGGTCAAAATGTCATACAGGTACCTTCACAACAAGATATAAATGGGACTTATTAGAATCATGCCAAGCATTTAAGATGCGAATGGCAGATTTCCTACCAAAACTAAGGAAAAGGTTGCATACTCAGAAACTGCACGGAGATTCGGTAAGAACTCCACTGCATCGACCACAAAAACTAATCCAGCTGCCTCGGGCAAGAACTCATCTAATTTAGGTCGAAGTCGGTAATGGCCAGGAACATCCACAACATGAACAGGCTTTACTTTGCCCTTCTGCAAATTACAAAATTTGCACAGATAAAGTATTTGCAGTAATAGTTTGAATTCAACTATAACACTGCAATTGAAATATCAGAGGGTCGCAAGATAACATGACACGCCTCCCTGATCTCCTGTAATAACAGGATAAATAGTACAGGCAGATAAAAAAAAAAAATCCCCACCCACCAGTTAACATGTTCAACAAATAGTGTAAGCATACTTAAATAACAAAAATTATAGTATTACCTTAGATGTTTCAGAGTGCAGTATAAAAGCTCCTTCATTTGGCTCCATTGACGTCACAGTACCTTGATGGGAAGAGCCATCTTTAAGCTAGAGGAAACATATAATGCACATATGGTTAGAGCTAAGGGCATGAATTGCAGGCAGGAAACTATAACAGTAGGCCAGAATTCTCTTTTTCGACATGTTAACTATGAAGTATTCTTTTTCATACTAACCTGATAAAACAGAACAGTTTTTCCACTTCCACTAAGACCAGTTAGTAAGATGGTATTTGATGTTCTTCGCTTGAAAAGGCGAACTGTTAAGGCACATCACTCGATTATTAAATTTTAGATGTGTAGATAATGACAAATCATATAACTGTACAATGAGAAAACGTAGACATAATAGTAATATGTAGTATGAACATTCAAAAGATAGAAAATGCAGAAGTCATACACAAGAATAGGTGGCCATCATAAAATCTCCATACCCACCCAAAACATATACAAGCATACTCAAAACCTACATCACACTATATGAAGTGCTATACCAAATTTTTTTCTGTTTTTTTGTTTTAGATCTCCCTCAAACCTTATATCAGCCATACCGAAGATTTTTTTCTCCACCAATTTTCATGTACGCATTTTCCTTTTTTCCAATTAGAAGACTCTCTCAAGCCACAAGCTTAACCCGAAACCAAATGTGTACATACATTACCCACAATACTCAGTCTGCACACCAAATGATTATCAGGATGCATTTGCAGAATTCAAGCTGGACCTAATTACATACGGACAGTGACAATTCACATGGTCTAGAACTAAAAGAAAACTCGGCACACAACATCAAAATAAACGAAACACACATAATTTTCGATAATGTAGACACATCAAACATCACATCCCCATCCCTCCAATTCAAACAAAAAAAGTCCTATGTACCAAATATCATATAGGTATCATCCTATTCAATTTCATAACCCTCGAACACCACCAAGCAGCATAACTAATACTCCTACAGTAATACACTGCTAATACGCAATGAAGCAACTCCTCAATTTTCCACAAGCTCTAAGCTGAACATGACATTATAAATCTAAATGGAATCAATCACAATACGTATCTCCACACAACTGCCCAAATTGCAAACCAATAATGAGAATGCATAATTCAGTTCAACCCTAAATCCATCCAATAAATACGTTAATTAGCATGTTCTATAGCTACAACACTAACTTGACGATCCACATCAAAATGAAAGTCTACATCAACGAAACATGACCCAAACCTCGATAATGTAGGCACACGAAACATCAAAAATGTAAAGATAATCACTAAATTGAACCGAATTTCGGAAATAGAGCAAAAACTGACCGATGAAGAAGAGGAAAAGGGTGAAGACGACAGCTCCAATTGCGGCATAGAGCTGCTCGGGAGGGACTTTCTCGACGTATTGTTGGGCATCGTTGTAGGATTTCTGCAAGTGGATCTTGAGTTGCTCAATCTTCTCTTTGTCCATCGTTTGTAACAATCAATGGAATGGAAAGGAAAGAAATCAACAAACCCTAGACTGGTTGAGTTGATTTGATTTGCTGTATAATTCAATCTTCTTCTTTCTTGCCCAATATACTTCTTCCAGCTGAGATTGGCTTCTGCCGTTCTGATCGTGCTCTCTCCAGTTTTACTTTTCGCTTTTTATAACAATTGCCACTCGATTTAACTCAACCTTAATTCGCTAAACAACTTTAGAATTGCACCTCGAACCTATTTTGGGACGAGATGTTTATAAGTCAAACTTTACCACATCATAATTTATGAAAAATGTTTAATATATGTGAATTTATTTACTCCATCAAACATTCACTAAAAATGAAGAAATTGGCTAGTTTTAAACTTTGTTCTCTTCAATTTAAACTCATTCAATTTAGTCAATTCAGCTTTTATATATATATATATATTTATTTTTTTATTTTTTTTGTCATCAAGACTCTTTTATGAGTTATAAATATCAATCACAGAATTGTAGTGAAATAGACCAAACCATTGGGTACGAGAAAGTTGATATTGGTGGCAAAGAGCATTCCCATTGCTCTCAAATGTGAATGAATCCTTATTTCTAAGTCAAAGTCAGATAAAATCTGCAGAGCAGTATATATAGCACTGACAACTATAATGTTACCATTATCGAATTGGGTTTATGGACGTCAACTTTAATTATTGGATTGTCATTTTTAATCTCTTTAAAGGACTGATTGGTATAAACTTTTATTAATATTTTTTAATTAAAATTGAATTTTTTATGTATAAAATGTTCGATTTGACTAAGGAGATGACCACTCCAGCGGTATAATAAACCGGACTTAAGTGATAAGATGAGCAAGCAATTAAGAAAATGTTATGCTACTCTATAAGTCCATATTATAAACTGCTCATTTGTGTTACCGTGAGTCATATGACACTGGTTATAGTTTAGTAATTTCCACAGCTAAAACTTCAAATCCAATGAGGAAAATTCTCTAATGTCCACATTCCAATTTTTGGATTTTTTGACAAGTGTGAAGCTTAAGTTCCATTCTCTGGACTTTACTATCCAATTTTATATTTGCATTTACATAGTGGTAGATCCATACCCATTATTAAAATGATTTTACTAGTAACATTCCAATTTGTACCAAATAATAAGGATATGCTTAACAAACAGTTTATTTTATCTAAGTTAAAATTAATTAGTTGATAAATTGGATTATTTCAAAAATAGTTTAGCATTAAAAAAATTTCCGTTAGCTTACCTTTTATGATAATTTACGGAGGTTGGAATCTTTCTAATCGCTAAATATTCGTTCATGAATTAACTAAAAGATGCAAAATGCGTACAAGATAAAAATGGTTATTTCGGAAATAATATCCAAACTGGTTGGTGATTCTGGCAAAGGAGCATTTTCAGTCTGGTTTGGTTAGGTTAGGTAGCTCTGTTCCTTCTTCATGTATGGTCAATTTTATCTCTGTAGACAATTTCCCGCTATAATGACAGCAACAAGAAAAAACCACATGGTTTTCTTTATTATAGAAAATAAATATATCGCCTCATTTACTAGTGAACTTTCTCACTATAAATAGAGGAGACTGAAAATTGCCAAGATTCAATCTGTGTGGCTTACTTGTCGCGTATTACCAAATTCTTTCGCATATCCCTCTCTGTTATCTTGAAAAGTAAGTAAAGATCTCTCCTTTTCTCGTTTCTGTTCGATATTATTGAAATGTGTTGTATTGTTTTGTACTCCAGTTTTTGTTAGTTTGATTTGATAATGATGATGCAACAGATCTGTGTTATGACTGTTGTTTCTTGCTCGATCTGGAGATGGGATCTCGTGTTTTACGGTTTTGATTGAAAATGTGGGATTTTTTTTGTTTGATTAGAAATGGCGAGGAAGAAGATCAGAGAGTATGATTCCAAGAGATTGTTGAAAGAGCATTTCAAGAGGATTTCTGGCTCTGAGTTGGAGATCAAATCTGCTCAGGTGAGTTTGGTTTTCTTACTCTCTAATCAGTTTATGTTGCTTTGATTGCTGTATGAATGGGACTGAGTTTTGCTGCTTATTTAGTTTGTGACTGACAATCAATACATTGCATTTAAATCGATCATTACTAATTAGTAAATGTTACCGATTTTTTATACACATTAGTAGCTTTTTGTGTATTAGGCTATTGGCTATGTAAATTGAAAAATGATCTGGGCATCTGATGTTTGAAATTAAAACCTTTCCTTGTGTTATTGCTGGTCCTTGGTACTCCTTTGAGTTTTTTGAAGAACTTGATGTTGCAATAGAGATTAGTCGTGATTTAGAAGCCGAAAAACAGATCAAGGATTAGTTAGTGTCTTGATAGAGAAATAGTAGGACCATAATTCGGTTATGTTGTTTTCTTGGATCTCCTGATTTTGCTATAAAAAGCAGGTAAGTGTTAGATCATTTCTTCTTAGCTACCTAACAACAAAGACATTTGTTATGTGCGTGTCTTTTGCATTTTTACCGAATTTGTTGATGAAAGCTCATTCTTTATTAATGAGCACATCAGAAAGTAAGTTCAAACAATGGCAGATATAAAAGTAAACACAAAATGGCAAGGAAATATGTGGTATTAAATGTTTTCCTGCTTTGGACATGTATCTAGAAATAGGGCCTCCACAGCCTGACATGTAAATGAAGAGTGTATATGGTTTAAAGGTGTTTGCAATTAGGTACCTATAGAAATTACCCTAAAAAAAATAATTAAAAAAAACCTATAGAAATTACCCAAATCGACAAATTATTTATCACACTGTGTTCTAATAAAGAATCTGTTTCATGATGGTGTAGGTCACTGAGTCTACAGACTTCAATGACCTAGTAGAAAAGGAACCATGGCTCTCATCCACGAAACTGGTTGTTAAACCAGATATGTTGTTTGGGAAACGTGGTAAAAGTGGCCTTGTTGCACTGAACCTCGATTTAGCTGGAGTTGCTGCTTTTGTGAAAGAGCGTCTTGGCAAAGAGGTATGCTTGGTGACTTTGTATATATCATGCCTTATTTGTTAGTATTTCGATCAGGCACTAGTGATCTATACACCACCTGGTGTAATTTAGGTTTGATTTTCTTCTAAAATAAGAATATTTCTTACCTGAACAGATAGAGATGGGAGGATGCAAAGGGCCCATTACGACATTCATTGTTGAGCCATTTATCCCACATAATGAGGAATTCTACCTCAACATTGTATCTGACAGGCTTGGTTGTAGTATTAGCTTCTCTGAATGTGGAGGAATTGACATCGAAGAGAACTGGGATAAGGTACAAACTTCATTTGTAGAATAGAGTTAGTTGAGGTTTTGTCCGATTAGCTTATACAGTTCTGTCTTAATTCAGCCCAGTATTGATGTTTTCTTTCTGCTTTATCCAGGTGAAGACAATCTTTCTGGCAACTGGTACATCATTCACATCAGAGGTCTGTGCTCCACTTGTGGCAACCCTTCCCTTGGAGGTACATTATTAATTATACATATTGTTACATTTAATTTCATCCGTTACAACAGCTATGGGTATACATTGTACATCTGCATCACATATATATATGGATATAGTGCGGATCTTAAAACTAACTAATTTGAATTCTTATACGTGATTCAGATTAAAAATGTGATTGAGGACTTCATCAAAGTTGCCTATGAGTTGTTTTTAGGTATGCATAAAATCTTTGACAGAATCTGTCTTGTTAAGGTATTTAAAATACCTTGATGTATGTACCATTTTTGTGATAACCGAGATATTTTCGCTGGATGCAGATTTGGACTTCACTTTTCTTGAGATGAACCCTTTCACCTTGGTTGATGGAAAGCCATATCCATTGGATATGAGAGGCGAGCTCGATGATACTGCTACTTTCAAGAACTTCAAAAAGTAAACTGATTTCTTTTCTCTCCACTTTCCTTTGACTAGTGCCTGCCTGCCTGGAGCATATTACAATCAAGACTATATACTCTAATGTTTCTAATGCGACCTTCTATCTTGCAGGTGGGGAAGTATTGAATTTCCATTGCCATTCGGAAGAGTTATGAGCCCCACTGAAAGCTTCATTCATGGACTTGACGAAAAGGTACTTGCTGAAAAAACAAACTATTCTATAGCTTTTTGTGTCTTCATCAGTACTCACTGGATGTGGCTTGAACTACATAAAACTAGGCTGTGAATCTTTGCTCGAATGACAGTCACCCCTGAAATTTGGCCTCTTTTCTGTTTCTCCGGTGAAATTTTAAACTTATTGATATTCATAGTAGTCTTGATCCTGTTTTTAGGTTACCAAACACTTCCTGGTAGCTCCCTGAGAAACATAAATATATCCATTTTATTATAGTGTTTCAAATTCGAGTGAGGAATAACTACCTGCAAAAGTGTAGGGGTTATATATATACATGTACCTAATCCAATAACTTCCTACAGAATCCGTTTAATATCTACACTGTTTGATTAAATCTTTGTTTGCTGTTTTCTGTAGACAAGTGCATCTCTCAAGTTCACAGTCTTGAACCCGAAAGGAAGAATTTGGACTATGGTTGCTGGAGGTGGTGCGAGTGTCATCTATGCAGACACTGTGGGTTCCTCATCCCTAAATTCATCATCTGAGTCTGAGTACATTATTTGCTATTTCTAAGACTAATTTAGTCTTTGTATGTTCCTGCAGGTTGGTGATCTCGGCTTTGCTTCTGAGCTTGGGAACTACGCTGAATACAGTGGAGCCCCTAATGAAGAGGAGGTCTTGCAGTATGCCAGAGTTGTTATTGATGTAAGGACTGCATTCTTGTTTTGAAACATTACAGTCAAGCTTAAAAAGTTTGTTACTCGATGGACTTAACATGACTACCTCTACATCGATAATATACTAACCAACTGTTTACAGTGTGCAACTGCAGATCCTGATGGCCGAAAGAGAGCCCTTGTCATAGGTGGTGGAATTGCTAACTTCACCGATGTTGCTGCCACATTCAGCGGCATCATCAGAGCCCTAAAAGAAAAGGTACTAGATTTCATCATATATTCAACAAAAGAAAAGATACGTAACACATAGATTCAGCTGTAATTTGGCATTTCATTTTACAGGAATCGAAGCTTAAGGCTGC
This sequence comes from Plantago elongata, assembly GCA_036897095.1. Taxonomy (NCBI): domain Eukaryota; kingdom Viridiplantae; phylum Streptophyta; class Magnoliopsida; order Lamiales; family Plantaginaceae; genus Plantago; species Plantago elongata. The sequence goes on along the minus strand of JAYMSP010000207.1, from coordinate 39,545 downwards.
CCAAATGCATTTATACGTCAGGAGAGGAGGTCCAAACTACCAAAAGGGTCTTGCAAGAATGAGAACTCTAGCTGAAGAAATTGGCCTTCCTATCGAGGTACGTCTCTATTGTGGTTCAGACTTCTTCAGAAACAAATTGATGCCCGTGGTGTGTTTGTTCTTATTTCCGCTGTTTTGTGATAGGTGTATGGACCTGAGGCAACTATGACTGGCATATGCAAACAGGCTATTGAGTGTATCAGTGCAGCTGCATGAAGTTGTCAATGCTGATTTACTTGATTTTCTATCAATTTCCTTCTTTTTATGAAAATATAGTGAATGTTGTACTTTTGTTTAAAAGATTCAGAATTTGCAATTCTTGTTAACTTTGAACATAATCTCTGGGCCTCCATGTTGATTAGAGTATAAAAAGCCTTATGTTCTGAATTCTGATTTAATTTCCTGCTGGTGTCCTCATAAATTTCACTCACTTTTACTTGGGATTTCCAATTGTAGCCTGATTGAACTTGATTACAATCCTAGATTGAGTTGGATGAATGGTCCAACAGGGTAATGTGTTGCATGCTGGTTCCAATATAGTTGGACCTGGCTTAACACTTCTGTCAATTGTCAACAAACCCACTGACAAACCGTAAAGCCCAATCTGAATTAGTTGCATGTAACACAAGTACTAATTAGACACTCAGCACATGGAAAAAGGAAGCACTAACATCATGATTTCAGAAAGAAAACACTAGAACAATTTAGCAGGGCTTCAAGCTCAACCAGTTCGACTCAATCAACACACAATTTCAATGGAGCGAACAAGGCAACAAGAATCGACTCTGCCAATCGATTTTCAAACGCACAAGTCTCCCTTAAAAAAGTGATGATTTGTATTGCTTTAGTAAAAAAAATTTGAAACTAGAAATAACTATTAACAAAATCAGTCTAATACAATATTCCTAGATCCATTACGGATTCTTACAACCTTCCGATCAAGTTCCAAAATAGGCGTAAGCCAAGGGGGAGATATATCCAAAATACTTAAAAGAAGCTAGTAGTAGTTAAGCTAGAATAAACCGAATTCCTGAAATCAGATGAAAGATGAGAGTTTTCATATTTGGCTAGCTTGTCCACAGCTTCATTACATTCCCTATAGACAAAAGTCATCTGAATTTCCCGGAAATCCTCAAGTGCCATTTTCAAACCAAGAAGCAAAGCACTGAGTTTATAAATTACCTTACTCATTCAAATAATTTCCCATGACTTTATAAAACTACAAAACAACCCCCACCACCTCCATCTTCCACCACCTCCTTCCTCCATCATTCATAATCTTCAGGAAAAAAGCTTCGATTGAGCCTCCACCAGATAGGGAGCTGTGTAATGAACGACCGGAACTATATTACAGCTCCGGTGGAGGTTACCGGAGCTGTTTGACAGCTCCAGATTGGAGCTGAAACAGTTGGAGCTGATGAAACAGCTCCATATCGGAGTTGTTACAACTCCGATCAGGAGTTGTCAATAGCTCCGAGATCAGGGATGTTCAGCTCCGATCTGGAGCTGTCAGGGCTATCGATCGGAGATTATTCCGAGTTGGTGGTGGGAATGGTGGATTGATGGGGGTGGTGTGTTGAGGAAGATGGTGGTTGGATGTGCTGGGGAAGAAGGTGGAAGAAGAAGAGTTCAAATGTTAATTTGTAGACTTTTGGGTCTTTAATTATAATAATTTTAATTTTATGGGTTAATTATGCAATAAGTTCAATAAATTTATTTTTTAAATTATAAAGAAAAGATAAAATAGGTGAAGTAGTTTACTTTTGGGTTTGATTGTAATTTTAAAATTCGTTAAAATTGTGAACGAATCTGTAATAATTTTAAAATAGAGGTACTAAAGTGACAAGTGGATAAATTTGAGGGTAGTATCCTTTTATTAGTTAGCTAGTAGTTAGTAGATTATTTGTTGGTTTAATTTATGCATGCTCTGGGGTTAGTAGTTTGTTAAATGAATTTTGAAAAGTTGAATTTTTAGAGACTAATTGATATATAATTAAAACTTCGAGTTTTCACAAGAACACCAAAGAAGTCGAATTCTGCGCTACGTAAAATTTAAGTTATAATAAATTCGGTTCTCTGAATTGAATTCTTATACCAAACATGACTAAGTTTAGTTATGGGCCTAACTTGTCTATGCTAGGTTAGACTAAGTTTTCCAATTTTGTAAAAGAACACCCGTGTACTACTTCTAATAGTGTGGATTTTGTATTGAGAAAAGACGTGTTTATGTTAGCTTGTTTTTGTGAAGACATCACGAGTATTCTATAAGGTTAGGGGTGACCTTATGGCTCCGTTGAAGCCTCGACGAATATCACAATAGTGCGACGGTAGATTGTGTTAAACATCTCACTTTTTTTGAAAGTATCTTGGACACTTGTTATAAGATATGGACAACTCTCTCCCCTTACAATACCTTTTAAAGGGTAGATGAACACATTTCAACATGGTATTAGAGCCCATGGTTTGTTCAAGTTATGCAGTCTTGGACTGTTCTGGTCCCTCTATGTCCCCCCTATGTTGTCACGTGTTGAGCTTGGGTCTACCAACTCACACGTGAAGGGGCCTGTTAAACATATCAAATCGCTTGAAAGTAACTTGGGAACTCACTATAAGATATGAACAACTTTTTTCCCTTATAAGAGGTAGATGAGTCCATTTCAACGGATTAGGTGCTAATTTTTGCTAGTCAGTAAGATTGATTACATAATTGATGATTAGTTTAGTGATCTCCCTCAGGTTAGCGCAAGTGATCTAATATACTTGGTGGTATTTGCTTTTCCGTTGGTATATATGTCTTGAGTACTAGGATAGTTGAATTTTGAATACTTGCTAGCAATTTGTTTTGATGCTATGAGGGTTTATAGGTTCCGTCATTTATAATACTCCATCGTTGGATCACTGGATGCATAAACAATTGGAAGTCTACTAGAGTAAAGTATTAGTATTAGTTAGGCATATGATGCAAAGTTGTTAGTTGTCTGTCCACCGAATTACAACTACCCCTTATCTTTTTTAGTGATTTTGAAATAAATATTAAGAGGCATTCGTTAATGGTGATCGAACTGATGCTCGTAGATTTTTAAATTAAAATATAACTGATGCTTTAGCTGCATCGGTACAAGAGACTGTAAAAGAATGCATGTCAAAGCATCTCAATATCTTAGCAACATTTCCGCCCGTCCGGATGCAACTTTAAACCGATACAGTTAACTGTTAATCACATATGATTCGTCGGTTATATGATAGTCTTATTATATTAAAATATATCTTTTCTTGAAATCTTTATTCTTATTCGTGCACATTATAATTAATTATAATTACGAGATAAAAGGTGTACATTGTTAATGTGGTACTATATAGTGTTCGACTTAAACTCCATTAAAACTTTGGAACGATACATGAAAATCGAAAGAAAGCTGCGTTTAAGTGGTGCATGCTGTGCTCCATACAACGTAAAGTAAATGCATTTGGATCATTGGATGAGAACTAAGAAGTACAAAGTTCCTATTAATGTCAAACACTCATATTTACTTTGTGGGCCGTGGCTCTCCTGCCAAGCTGGGCTGAACCCACATTTATTGCAAGTAGTATCATTTCTGACCAGATAAGAGCACTTGTTGGTGTAATTCTAAAATTTAATTTTATCTCATGTATGAAATTAAATTATAAAAAATAAATTAAAATCAACAATCTTAAAAATTTTAAATTGGTGAATTCACACTAAATATATTTTTGGGTGTAAATTAAATCTTTCATTTAAACACTCCCTAAAAAAATTTGAAGATGTAATTGATGGGTCTTATAAGCTCATTTAGGGGCTGATTGGCATGCGACTTAAATGCTCCGATTTAAATGCTTGAATAGTGATCGGAATTGTAGTGGGTTTGTAAAATTGTGTTTGGTATAGAATTGTAATTGGATATGGTATTATAGGTTTGTTATATAGGTAGAGAAAAATATTACTACTGCAAAGGCATTTCGATCTTCGGCATTTAAATGTCATAACAAACACAAAATTTTCGAATAGCATCCAAACGGACATTTGGATGCTACTCCAATCAGCCCCTTAGTGATTAGGTTTCATACATTTTTTGACTAAAACTATAATCACTTAAATATAGTATAATGGAGTTTTTAGGATTGATTTAAAAGAAAATTTTTAAGCATCCCACGACTGACACTCTTAATAATACCCAACAATTTTCCATACTATTTCTCAATTCCTTTTCGTTTCTCTTTTGAGTTTTAAGTTTCAATAATCATTACTTGATGTGATGATTAGCATCGTACTACAAAGTTACACTTTAACATGATTTTCATTTTATTTTAAAAATGTATACCATACTTCTTACGATTTTAGAAAATTCAGATTTTATCCTATTTTTATAAGAACGTAACATATATAATCCACTAGAATTATAAAACAATTTGATAATAAAAGTTAAAATGATAATTAAAGTGCTTGGGAATTCTAAAAGCTAATGGGAATAAGTTTTAAGTGTTAATTTTTGTGAAAGTGGGTCCATGAGAATTTATATAATCCATGACTCTCAATATAATTAACAACTTATGCTAATATGCTAACTCCACTTACCAATGTCAAGAAATATCCCTCCCTAGTCCTATGAGTAAAGAAATTGGTCAATGAGAATTAGTACTCGTTAATCTAGATCTATCAAAGGAGATTAATTAAGTAATCTGATTTATTAGTTTTACAATGATAATCAAGAATGGTAATCAGTTATTTAAGAGCAAGTGTAAACTAGAGAATATTCAGCTTTTCCAACGCGACAAAAATACCCTTGTGCCTAGGGTTTCACGATTTAGCACATTTAGGCACCTTACCCACAATTATATACTAATCCACTGTCATTAGTTTCTCATATAATACTAGTACTTAAATCCCCTTCCGAGTTCGGATACTTTTCATAAACACCCCCAAACTATTGAAAATTAGCACTTCATTCTAACAGCGGAGAACTTTATACTTTCTATGTATTACTCCCCACAACGCGAAGTAGAATGTGTCACTTTACAACCAACGTCGAGTAATGGATTAGTTTCTCGTTTATTATACGACTTGAATCCCCTTTCAAGTTCGGATACTTGTCATAAACAACTCCAGACTATTGAAAATTAGGACTTTATTGAAACAACGGAGAACTTTATTCTTTCATTGTAGTACTCCCTGCAACACGAAGTAGAATGTGTTGCTTCACAACCGACGTCGGGTAATGGATGCATGGATTTTGGTCTTATTACATACTCCCTCTGTCCCATTACAAACGAAACATATTTCCGTTTTGGGCATCCCGTTAATAACGAAATATTTTTCATTTTTAGTAATAACCTCACAATACAAGTTACTTTTCACCACACATTATTGGGTCCGCGTGTACTTTTATATCTCAAACTCATTCTTAACCACATACTATATATTTTTTTAAATATTGTGCATTTAAGAATTGTTTCGTTTGTAATGAGACGGAAAAATTAGTTAATAGATGGAAGTAAAATGTTTTGCTTCACAACTGACTTTGAGTAAGAACGTGAAGATCCAAGGAGAGTAAGTATAATGTGATGATCAATATTGATCGACATCATAAGTAACATTTTGACATTTCATTTTTTGAGTTTTCGCTGTTGATAAGGACAAGTAATATTAGTTTTTTTTTTATTTTGAGCATTATTTATACTTTTATAAATTTAAATTCAAATTAATACTTAACATAACCTCTTAATTTTCACTTTGAATTTAATAGAGAAATTGAAAGAAGTTGTTTATTATACGATTGTAATCGGTTCATTTAACTCGATGAATAATGATTTCATATTAAATACAATTTAAATATCTCAATTTTAAATATAATTTCACAAAAATACATCCAAATAAATATTCAAATTCTATTATAATCAAGTGGAATAATTTAAAAATCCAAAAGCTAAACAAGAAATCGGACAAGACAGGCACGTGACCTGCCAAAAAGGATTGAATTTCTTGCGCGTTTGTTTGGTTTTACTACCCACTTTTCTTTGCCTTTTGCGCTCGGTTTCTGAGACATCCATCCCATCCCATCAGTCACACCACGTCTCTTCACAACAATACTTACTCCGTTCTATTACAAACAAAACATATTTCCGTTTTAAACATTTTTAATAACAAAATATTTTTTCATTTTTAATAATAATCCCATATTACAACTCATTTTACATCACACATTATTAAATTTGTATATATTTTTCTATCTCAAATTCATTTTTAATCACATACTATATATGTTTACACTACTAAATCTCCGGAGAAGAGTAAGGAGAAAAGAATAAGAAAGGGTTTTGTTAGTTATAGCATCAAAATTTTCCCAATAAACAAGTAGAGACAGTACTGGTTGGCACTGTATGTATAAACTTACTTTCCTGTTTGGTTTTAAATTCGGGTACATAGTGTCCACATCAGTATCTGTGATGCCTTGGCCTTATGCTTTGGACTTTTGCAGCGTGTTTGTTTCTTTCTGGTGGAGAAAAGATGCCCATGCCATACCTCAACTCAACTAAACTCTCCCTCGTTGGATAAGGAACTAATTGAGAATCGATTTAAATTAGAAAATGTACATTTAAATATTCGATTTTGTGTAATAATAATAAGTGTGGACTAACTAACCACTCCTCTCCTAATCTTATCATTTTCTTTCTACTTTTGTTTCCTTTACCCTTTTCCTTATTCTATATATTTTAAAAGGTTTAATTTTGATTAGCTTTACTTATTACTTCTGTTGTTATTATTATTATGTATAGCAGCTGTTAATCTTCCAAGGATATACAATACAGTACACTGGAATTGACAGTACTACTGAGAAGAAGAAGAAGAACAAAGGCACATCTGTGTATTTTGCATTCTCACATTTTATTCAAAATTGGCAAACAGAATTTTGTTGGGACACACACAAACCACATGAATTTCACACTCTACCAAATCCCATTCTGCTCAGATCTCAAGGACTCTCTCTCATAATTTCAGCTCCATTCCCTCTCTATTGCTGCTTTCCTTTCTCCAAAAAAGACACCTTTTTTGGTTCCTTCACCATCTAGGCCTTTTTCTATTTAGTGAATTCTTGAAAAAAGGCAACTTTGAGGTTATTCTGTGGAGAAAAGTTGGAGAGGAGCAAGTTTTGAGTATACGGTACACATTGTGAGTGGATTTGCTTTATGGGGTTCTGATTCTTGGTTGGGGTTAGTTACTTTTTGTCTAGTTTGTTTGGATTATAACAAGGTTGAGTGTGGGAGTCAGTTATGTGTGACATGAAACTGGGGTTGGATTTTTGTTCTGAAATGGAGTAAAATCTGTTCAGACGAGGTGAAGATTTGATGGAGCTTTTGTTATCAATGGAGAGAAGGTGGATATTGGGATTGGTCATTTTGGCATTGATGGTAGTAGGTGTTTATTCTACCCTTTCTCCTTCTGGTGTCAACTATGAAGGTGAAGATTATCTTTTTATCCTTCTTAATTGAATTCTTTCTTTCTGATGTTTGTGTAATTGCTGTTCATATAAAGTTTACTGTTTTTAGATTCAAATCCTCATTTGATTTTCTTGCTATATTTGGCTGGTTTTTCTGTTTCAATGAGATTCAATTTGCAGTACCCCACTTGCTTATCCTTTTTTTCCTACATTTTTTCGTATTTATTTCATTTGTTTGCTCTGTAGTGGTTAAAAAGCTGGATTAGATTAGATGGCAATGGCTGTTCATATTATTACTGTTTCTTGATATGGAAGAAGAACAAATAACTGACCATTATTGTTGATGTGAAATGAATGCAGTTGTGGCTTTGATCTCTATAAAGAATGATTTACATGATCCATATAATGTTTTGGAGAATTGGGATGCAAATTCTGTAGATCCTTGTGGTTGGACGATGATTAATTGCTACCAAGATGGCTATGTTTCAGCTCTGTAAGTTCTGAATCTGAGTTTAAGGTTTTGAAATGCAAGAATTTCTTTACGGGTTCTTAGGGATATTTATTTCTTGGGTTTTCAGAGGGCTACCGAGCCTCGGCTTATCCGGTACATTATCGCCTGCAATTGGGAACCTCACTAAGTTGCAGTCTGTGTAAGTACCTTGCATAGTTTCTTCATGCCTCTCTCGGCTGTTTGTGTTCTTATAGCTGAAAAGTTCTTGCCCGAATTTGCCCATCTAGACAGTTTGTGAATGAGGGCTTGCAGCATGTCTTTTAAACTGGTTAGGCCTTTTCAGAAGCACCAAATGGGAAATAAAGCTAAATTTAGACCCGATTTCTCTAAACTTGGAAATTGAACGATCTCTGATTGAATAGTTAAGGTTAAAAGTTTGTTAACATTTGAATGGAATACATGTCCTTTATCAGCTCGTTACTATCTACTCTTGTACTCTTCGCAAGCACTTCTAGAATTTGTTCTTTGTTAAGAATGTCGTTGTACACGTGCTCAACTCATAAGTGTTTCATGTGAGCCTAAGATTTTGCTAACACTGCCCTAATGTTCTATCAAATTACTCAATTTGTTGCTTTGAATTCTGTAGGTTGCTACAGAATAATTTAATCGTTGGTCAGATTCCAGATGTTATTGGCAAGCTAGAAAAGCTTCAGACGCTTGATCTCTCCAATAACAAGCTTACAGGCGGAATACCTACGTCCATAGGGGATTTGTATGACTTAAATTATTTGTGAGTAGTTGCGGCCTCTGCTAATATTAACTTGTGAGAGGATATTTTCAATTTTCTTTCGACTGATTCCTGTTTTTTGTTATTCTTTGAGCAAGTCAGGCGGCTTAACAATAACAGTCTTAGTGGACCGATACCAGACTCTCTATCGCAACTTCAGAGCCTCAACCTTGTGTACGTGTTATGTTTGGATGCAATGAAGTATCTATTTTGTTTATGAAGTTTGCTGTTTGTTTAGTTAAATAAGTTGAGCTGATATTTATAAGAATTATCACAGGGACCTTTCTTTTAATAATCTTAGTGGTTCCTTGCCAAAAGTTTCTGCCAGAACTTTCAAGTGAGTTGCCTTCTGCTTTTAGGCCTATATGTTCTTTGCACTGTGTTTTTATGTATTAACATACATGATTGCTCTATTTTCTTGTAGAGTTGTTGGGAATCCATTAATTTGTGCGCAGGCTTCACAAAACAATTGCTCAGTTGTTTTCCCGGAACCATTATCATTTCCACCAGATGCTATGAAAGGTTAAATTTCTGCTTCTCCTAGTGAAGTTTTGTCCTCCGTGGCGGTTACGTTTTGATTTTGGTGTTGAATATCTACGTTCTTTTCAGATAATTCTAGATCTGGAGAAAAACATCATGTTGCCATTGCATTTGGAGCAAGCTTTGGTGGTGCCTTCATTATAGTTATAGCAGTTGGATTCTTAGTTTGGTGGCGATACAGGCGTAACCAGCAGATTTTCTTTGATGTTAATGGTAAGATTTTAAACCTTGAAACTTTTGAATGTTTTTTTTTTTTTTACTTTTGTGATTAGATAAATATTCTTGTATATTTCCGTTTTACCCTTCTGCTGCTTCTTAGCAAGTTACATATTCTTTGGCAGATCAATATGATCCAGAGGTATGTTTAGGTCATTTGAGAAAGTACACTTTTAAGGAACTCCGAGCTGCAACCGACCATTTTAACTCAAAGAACATACTGGGGAAGGGAGGTTTCGGAATTGTTTACAAGGGCCGCTTAAGCAATGGGAGTGTGGTGGCTGTGAAAAGATTGAAAGACTATAATGCTGGTGGCGGTGAAATTCAGTTTCAAACGGAAGTAGAACTGATCAGTTTAGCTGTCCACAGGAATCTTCTTCGTCTCATGGGATTCTGCTCCACTGAAAACGAGCGGCTTCTCATTTACCCTTATATGTCAAATGGAAGCGTGGCATCTAGACTCAAAGGTCAGGATCTTCATTACACTATATGCACATGTACTAGTCATGAGCCACAGGAACATGATGACGTACTCTACTTTACATCCTATAGTGACATAGTAGATTACTCAAGGTACAATTTATGGATAGTATACTTCATAAAACCAGCTATGCCCCGAGTAAAAGAATAATGCTAATGACACGATGTACGTGGAAAAACTGGAAATGGAATTCTAAGAATCTTAAGGATAAAGAACACAAATTGTAAAACCAGTAAATCGTACTTCTGAAGTTCAGAAGCTAATCAAGAAAGTAGACATGGTTCTCATTTCCCAATTGTATGGTTTTTGTGTCCTTGAACACAAATCATGGATATTTTGATGATTATTAATGAGAGCTTATGAATTTGCAATTGACAATGTGTACTCTTCCCAGTCACGTTAAATTCAAACTTGCTCATAATATGCTCTCAACAGATCATCTTCATGGCAGGCCAGTATTAGACTGGTCAAGACGAAAAAGGATAGCATTGGGCACAGCAAGGGGCTTGGTCTATTTGCATGAGCAATGTGACCCCAGAGTTATACACCGAGATGTCAAAGCAGCTAACATTTTGTTGGATGAAGACTTTGAGGCCGTAGTTGGTGATTTTGGATTGGCAAAGCTGCTTGATCACCGGGATTCTCATGTTACTACTGCAGTACGTGGCACTGTTGGCCACATAGCTCCGGAGTATCTGTCAACAGGTCAATCATCAGAAAAGACTGATGTTTTTGGATTCGGTATCTTACTTCTTGAGCTCATTACAGGCCACAAGGCAGTAGACTTTGGGAGAGGAACCAACCAAAAAGGAGTTATTCTTGATTGGGTAAGTACACCAACTTTACGTTACAAAGTGTATTGAAAAATCTTGGTCCTGTATTCTGTATTGAGAATGTGTGAACAATCATCTAATCCTGGCTACGAGACTAGGGTAAATTTATAATCAATACTGATATAATCTACTATTCTTATTCAGGTTAAAAAGCTTCATGAAGAAAAGAAGCTGAACCTTATGGTAGACAAGGACCTGATGAACGAATTCGACAGAATGGAGTTGGAAGAGATGGTTAAGGTAGCCCTTCTTTGCACACAGTTCAATCCTTCATTCCGACCTAAAATGTCAGAAGTGTTGCGAATGTTGGAAGGTGATGGATTAGCCGAAAAGTGGGAGCAATCTCAGAAGGTCGAGACTCCAAGGTACAGAACATATGATTATCATCCACCTCAAAGATATTCAGACTTGATAGAGGAATCATCGCTTGTAGTAGAGGCTATGGAACTTTCAGGGCCGCGATAGCATTAGGCTTGTTTTGTTTACACGAATGTCTACTCTGATGTTTTTTATGGTATTGTTAAAATGAAATGTGGTTTTGTTTATAGTAGTAAAAAGGAAACCATGTATTCATATGTATAAAAGAAAGGAAATCCGTGTACAAACATTTTGTTCAATTTTTCAGAGCAAGTATTAGATTGGTTACTGATGGCAATTTAGCAAGAGATTATGTACAATAACAGGCGGAATCTTATGTCCCACTTTTATGTCGACCATGTACCACCAATGACGCATTGGAGCTATACAAAACGACGTTTTTAGTTTTTAGTGATGACTGATGAGATGCAATAAATGGAACTGTAGATCTGTTCACATACAACAAGCACTTTCTATGAATATTGCAATAACATTGAAAGCTAGTTAATTAAAAAGGTCACATGGACTGGATCAAGAACACGTTCTGCAAAAGGATTCAATCAAACAATACACAAAGATAACACCAATTTGGAGACTAAATCAGAATCCCTTATTCAATACAATGCAAGAGAACAACACAGAGAATTAAAGCACACATAAGATAAAGAAACAAAAAGCCAAGAGAAGACTCAGCAGAGTCCATTGCCGTTGCGTGACTTGCCGGTTTGCCCTGAATTAGCCAAAAGGTTAAGCCCTCTTCTGCGAATTCGCTGAGCAGTCGAGTTGAGTGCGGAGTGAACACAAATGCAACTCACTCCAAATGCCATGAGTTTCAAGAACCATGGAACTCTTCATCCCAACACATTTTGAGCTTTCAGCTTCTGATAACAGCTTCTGCCTTTCTTGTCTTGTAATAATAATAATAATACTACAAGTTAGTAGATTACATGAAGCTGAGGGGAGTTTGGTTATGGATAGAGGAGGGTTTAAATAGGTGGTGAAAGTGTTAAGGATTCAGCAACTTATCATTACATCAGCTTCCACTATATGTGATTCAAGTCTTATCTGTCACCATAAAAAGATGGTGCTTTTTTGCTAAGCTTTCCATAAGCTGTATTTACTCTGATTAAAGATAGTATTAGCTTTTCCACTATTATGGCTGCTTATTTATCAAGTCTACACACATTTCATTTCATCTCATCATACTGTTGAGCTGACTCACCTTGTTTTGGTAGGTCAGGTTCTAGGTTTTACTTGAGTTAGGTACTTAACACATTTAACACCATGATTAAAGATCATACAAGTGTATAGTTGGCTTGGAAGATTGGTTGGTCAAATCAATAAGTTAGAACACTATTTGGTTTTCATATAATTTTCCCAATCAGCAAATAAACAGGGTGATTGGTGAAGCAATTCATTTTTGCAAAGCAGGGAGATGAAAAAATAAATAAAAATTAAGGAAGCGTTTTGAATCCTAATGTTTAGACGTATAGGTGAAATGTCTATAAAAATGCAAGTGTGTACCCCTGAAAAATTGATTAGTTGCATCTTATACTGTAATTTCGTTTAGTTCAATTCTATTTAATTATCAGTTCAAATCAATTCAATACAATTTATAAAGTTGCAGTTCAAGAAAATATGGGGTTGATTGGCATGACACTCAAATGGTCATTTGTATGGGATTTTGGTGAAATTGTGTTTGGAATGGAATTGAAATGGGGCATTTGAAGTGTATTTTGGACCAAATCAATATTTATCAAGTCAAATTAAACAATTTGAATGCCATGTCAATCAGTCCTTATTCTAGATCACCAATTTTCTACACATTTGCAATGTGTATCATGCATGATTTACCTCACAAAATGCCATGATGTTTTAACCTTTTCTCCAGGGGCATATAGCTTTTGATAATTGGTGTCCTATTGTCAATTGTACAGTGGCTCCACTAGTTTATGTTGATTGACACTTTATCTCCAAAATTCTAATAGTTCATCAATTAATCCTGATCCACTAATTGTATATACGTGTCGATCACTAAAACGTCCATTAACCTAATTAACATGATTTATCTGCATTATAATCATCGTCTTATATGGATTAACACTCGCCGCTTCCCACACATAGCCTAGCCCTTGGGGTCATGAACTCATGCATATAACCAATCGACTCAGTATATTTAAAGTTAAATTTTTGTGCATACCATTATTTTATATAAAAAGTTTAATTTCAATTTAAACAGTGTCACTCAAATTCTATCGAAACATTCTGTTCAACTTTTCCTTTTCTTGCAAGTTGGAAGCATACAAGCCGAAGCAATTAGCATGTTTTCGTTTCAAATATTGTGTCCGATTACGTCAAATTGCACAATCTGAAGTGACAGAGTAAGTATTTAAATATTTGACTTATGAGTCACAAATTGCAGAATTTTGAATAAGGAAGAACTGAGAAGGCAACATACGTGGTTTGGCAATCGGTAGAATTATCAGGCAATTTAATTATATTTGTAGAAAATGATTTAATTTAGTTTAATATATTTATTTTGTAAATGTCACAGGTTATGATTTGTAAAATTAACTAAAATACCTTTAAGAAAATAAGTTCAAAGTTAACATGAGATATAAATTTCTAGTTCAGTAAAATGATAAATGTAAAATATTAACTGAAATCAATTCAGTTTAGTTTAGTCCAGTTAGGTTTAGTTATAATTTATACCTTACTTCAATTCAGTTCAGTTCAGTTCCAGTCAAGTTCAGTTCAACTCGACCTAGTTATAATTTATACCTTACTTCAGTTCAGTTCAGTAAATTTTAATTGAAAAAATACAGTCGAAATTGAAATTGTGATTTGTGAGGTGGGGCGTGGGGCGATATTCACGGTCCAACCCACTAACCATGTCTCTTTTGATCTGATATGGACTTTGATTACCCACTGGGCTGGATGATTGATGACCCAATAGTTTTCACAAGCCTTTAGGCCCATTTCTTAGAAAACCTAATCGGCTAATTGATAAGAAAGTGAAGTTAAGATGCTCCAAGGGACCAATGACATATTTACATGAGTTTAAATTTAATATTTCAAATAATATAAATAATGTTTTGTGATTGAACATTTTAAGTAATTTTATGTGTATATTATATTAATAATCTTGTTAAAACTTTTGATGTTTTTATAATACATATAATCCATGTTAATATTTTTTTTATTTCTATATAAAAGCGATCATCAACAACAGTGGTTAATTATGTATTATATTATAACATTAATATTTGATTTATGAGGGAGTATGTTTATCAAAATTAGTTGCCTGAATATGACATAAATCATAATTTATTCCAAACAAAAGTTACATACTTATCATGAAAATGTGAACATGAACAATTCAAACACACATGCTTTCAACGTTACTTCTTGGATTGAGTTGCTTAAAATTCATGGTTGGGCTCGATAACACTTCCCTCTTCGAATATTTTAGCATCTGAAAAGACGAGAAAATCATCCATACAATTAAATGACTTCTGCTACAATGGGTGCTCATCGTCCACAAGCTCTTCTGGTACTTGAATCGTCTTATTGAGATGTGCAAATTGAACAGCCGAGTACCTAATCTCTTCTCCATGCATCAACATATCAACAGTAACCCAGTAATCCTTGCCCTTTGGTCTAATTTGCATGCAGTTGACTTGGTTAACTTGCTGAAGGATGGTGTACCAGTACCAAGATTTATCGGTGTGAGCTCAACAGCCGATCACATATTCATCCGACTTTGGAGTCGTATACTTGTTGAATCAGAGTGTATGAGTAAAGTGATCGTTGCAAGAGTCGTAGTATGACTCATGCAATCCGAAGCTATCAAACACCATTTTGCGCACATTTTGTCCCACTTCCAAAGCTGTCTTAGCATATATGTTCACCACTTCACTGCATGGATTCATCACATGTACTTAAGGGTCAGTTGTTAGAAACTTGCCAAGAACTGTATGCGTACCTCAACAAGTATGAGTTATATAGGAGTTATGAATCCAATTTTACATCTGACAAGCTGTATAGCTGGTTTGGTTAGCGCTTAATTAGTGACATGTTTTAATTATAACGAGACTCCATACAACAAGAATTTGACGTACTGGAAATTGTTGTTGCCAGAAGGCCACATGAGTTTGGTGAAGCTGTCAACTGCTTCAGGGGAGATCGAATCCTCAATCGACAAGCTTTCCATTAGGGGCAACAAGGGACTTGGCTCCATATAAGCATTGAAAAACACGACATCTGAAGTGTTTCTCTTCTTCGTTTCCTTTGGGAGGCCGAAAAGCATCTCCAATTCATGGAGCATGGCGCCATTGCTGATCTCCATGGGGATTACTCTGCCGTCGTTGTCAACAGCTGCGAAGATGCCATGTTCTTCCAAGGCCTGCCTCACTTTCTTGGAGGTAGAGAGACAAGATTCTGAACCAAGTTTTAGATTTTCCTGGCTGAAATTGATCACTACTGGAGTTTATGATAACATAGTGGTTTGATATTATTTAGGATTGTGTTTGCACATGTACTGGCGTATAAATGGCATAAACGAGCTCTAGTTTTATACTATAGAGGAAACATTTGATGCTGCCAACGCGCAAAGGTATTAATATGGATGGATTCCATTCTCCCCGAAGTGAACAAAATGACAATTAACGAGTTTGAGGATTAGTTTAATTACAAAGTATGGAGAAGTAGCGATTTTTTCATCACATATGAAAATATTATTTTTTTTTGTTTAAATTTTATAAATTATTATTCAGTGCATGTGATTTTTTACATACTGTCTATAAGTTTTTATTTAGGGTCCGTAATCTTTTACGTTGTTTGTGGGTTTTTATTTAGAGTTTTTAAATTTTTACATGTAAATTTTTATTTACGGTGTGTGGATTTTAATATAAAAAAATGTGAAATTTTTATATATAATGGAAAAAATGTTCTAATTTAATGTTATTCAATGATAAACATAATTGTCTAGGTAATACCGTTTTATCCCTAGTACATGTTCCATATATTGACTTATTGTAATCAGTTAAATTTCTTTCAATATATATTATATATTAAATTTTTTATTACAATAAGTTATAAATCGAACATTATAATTTATTAAAATATACATTCTCTTTTACGCTGATGTTTACACATTGCATAAAGTTTATGATGCAAATTACTACTTAAAAAGTTATCTACGAAATTAATTCAAACGTTTGAGTGATAATTATATAATATAATTTTGTTTAATTATTAAGTATCGATAAAACATTCTTGTATCACCTAAAACATTATCAAGTAGGTTTGAAGTTAATTAATTGACACATTAAATTATTTAAATTTTACTTGCATTTTTATTATAAAAATTACACACAAATTCAATTCAAATTGAGGTAACTCGATTACTGTTTTAACAACTACATCAAATTGACTATAATTTGCAACATTCACTATTAAATATCACGTGGAAACGGTACGTCTATTTATCATCTTGTAAAAATTACCGGCCCGTATAGTATTGGAGAAAAAAAATTAAAAAACAATTGTTATATCATTTAAACTCTATTACTCCCTCCGTCCCGCTAGAAGTGAAACAATTTTATAATATCCTGTTTTTAAAAAAATGATTGTTTTATTATTTAAACTCAAATTGTGTATCGTCACATTAAATATAGAGTTTTAGGTTTGAAAATTATATCATTTGCATTCTATATATGATATATCATTTTCACTCTATGATACAGTTTCAGGTTTTTTTTTTTTTTATGTATTTCATATTCATGGATTTCTTTTTCTTTTTTTGTACTTTGTCCCCAAATGGACCCTGGGGCAGATTTTCGAATTTTCCAAATCATTTTTGCTCTGATTGTAAATTGATTGAGTTCGGCCGTATGGCCCGTGTCCATGTTTCATTTTGATCTGATGGTCTATGGTAGCCAACTGGGCAGGTTTGTGAATAATTTTCCCAAGCCTTAAGGCCCATTCCCTGGAAAACCTGAAAACCTAATTAATTAATTAGGGTAATGAGATATTTTTATAAACTAATCTCCACATCATATATTGACTCCGAAGACCATCATAAATACTTCATCGTCCTTCGTCCAACAAAAAATGTAACACTTAATTTTTTTAAGTCTATTTACCACAAAATTACTTTTTAAAGGCATTGATTTTGTTTTTTTTTAATATTGATTGATTACCTTATAAATATGTGGTGTATGTCATTTTTTTCACACGTTGTCCTCACTCATATACGCACAAAATTACAAAATGTACACTTTACTTTTGATTTAGTTTGTTAAAAAAATATTTCCTGAAATTATAGTGGTGTTGCACATTTTGTACCGTTTTCTATCTTTTTAGTTACACTATATTAGAAATAACTTTTTAAAAAATTAGTCGGGAATTCTAGTCATCTTCATCATTTAAAAAGAAAAAAAGATATATCTTTCGGGAGAAATTCAGAAGCAATCTACTGACTAGTAGTATGACTATGATGCCACACTTACCAAACACAAGATTAAATCTAAATTTGTTGATTATGTACTACTAATGAAATTGCAATTTGCAAATAATGTTGACTAATGTTCAATATTTTGATTTGTTGGAAGGAACAAACATTATCATAAACTACACTATCATGGAATAACATTATAACTCTATTGGATCCTTATTTAACAATATCTTATTTGTTGGGAGAATTAAAGAAGAATATAATGGGAATGTTGTTCTTCACCTCAATCATCTTGAAGAGTAAAAACAAAATATTATGAATAAACAACTTGAATCCCACTAGCATTAGTGTATTTGCTAGTTGTCTAACGTGATACATTATTTGATTTGATTGCAATTTTATCCCCAAAATGGCTAAGGCCTAAAAGAATCTTTGCATCTTTTGACCAGAAACAGCCCAATCTATGACATATTAATAATATAGCATTACGCCATTTGTAACTTAAATTTATAACCACAGTTTAACAACTTGTCCTCCAATTATAGGGGTAGGTTTTGACGGAAACCTAACGGATAATTTTACAAAAAGATTACCTATAAGTTGGTTATTTAAATTCACTAAAAAATAGCTTATATTCACCATCAAATATTAATTACTGCAATTAAACGGTAACAAAAATGATAACATTAACCACCATATGTTGATAACAATTATGTGCATAGGGTGCAATTGTTAATCAACATACATTTGACATCAAATACTAATCACTGATTATATTATTATTTCGACTGTAAATGTTTTTTTTTAAACGGTTAAAACTTTATTAATATGAGTCAAGAGCACAATAAATGCTCTCAACGAGACAATTACAAAGAAAAAAAGATACAACTCATCTAAATCAAAGAAATAGTTCTGAACCACGACTACAGAAATATCCGCACCAATACAACCATCAAAATAAATACTAAACTATATATCTCAACACCAGTAGATGCTCAACCATCATGAAAAACTCAATCTTCACCTCAATGCTTCACCTTCACCACAAAACATCAGAGACACAACCTCAGGAACAATTGCATTCTAGCTAGGATATAATCCACCGTCAATGCATAAAAAAAGTCCAGTAGCTAGTATTTGCTTTACCGACGTCCGCACTTTTGTGCGTGCTGGTTAGATATACACATTCATCAACCCTCACGATACTTAAGTCGTTTTTTGAATAGTATATGGATACGCCCAACACGACAACGGTGATGCCGAAGCACCATATATACACTCAGGGCCCATTCATAATCACGTTCCTCCACCCTATGTCATCTTTCAGGTCACTTGGCAAGTAATTTAAAACGTGATCCATAGTACCTCAAGGTATTAAAAACTAGATCACAGTTATTTGAGTTCAGCGTTTCAGGACTCCATAGAGCACACAAGGTACTCCTCTCACCAAGACTAAATTTAAGTGCCACTCCCGGTACAAAAAAATTAAACAAAACTCAAGATATTTAAGGTTAAATCACAATGGTTTAACCCCTCGAGCCCCTCAAGGTATTGAAAATTAGATCACCATGGTCTAGTTACTTTAGCGGTAAATGTTAGTCAACGTACATTTAACAATAAATATTATTCTTTCGGTTGTAAAGTTTAGATATTATTATTACTGATTTGATATTAATTCATGCCTCTAGGTGTAACCAACCGGAAATGGTACTGGTTTTCCAATTAGTGTGATTCAATTGCTAATAATTTTCTATTGTATTATTAAAAGTTATTATAAATAAAACCATGAGAGTTTTGTCGATCCCGTGTGCATCCAAAGATGACGTAGGAGTACTAGTTAATGTTAATGATGAATTAATACACCTGATGACATGATAGTATGATACTAAACAATTCACAATGAACATAATGATCATAAAAGTACAAAGCTAATCCCAACAAGGCCACTTAATTGTGGGTCAAGTTTTAATAGTGAGTATAAGGCTGGTGAGCAACATTTGCTTCATACTAGTCAACTTCAAGTTGTACATATATAGCTTGATCAATGTTCATAATTATGTTGAATTACGTAAGATAATATTCTAAAAATTTAGTCCATGTTTGTTATACCGTTTGAGCTGTCATTTTCCATTCAAATCGAATAATTTGTATACGAAAAATTCAATTTCAATTGAAAACAACCACTCGAATTCTATACCAATCAATCATTTAATAATGTGGGTATAATTGTTATCAATTTGCCAGCATTAAACAAAGATAAGGTATATATTTTAAATATAATTAAAGAGCCTTTTCTAGAAGGGTGGTGCGATATATCCCGGTATGTGGATTAACGATTATCGTGCGATGTTGCATGCACAAGAAAGTCAATTTGTAGATAATCAACCCCGCCAATTTATATAGACAAAGTTAATTTAACCCTACTGGTAATTTGTCTTTACTTAATTTAATTTAATGCAATGACCTTTTAGAAAAAAGAATCCAATCCCTATTGGTCTTTGTAGATCTTGGTAGTCCAAGATCTAATTGTGAGAGAGTATCTTTCGATTATGAGTGCATGATCAATTTCAACGAATTTTAATGTGTCCACGTTTGTGTTTTGACCTTTGTTTCCCTATTCAGTCCACTAAACGGTCTCTTCAATAGTTCCCTTCGGATAAGTTATATAGTGATTGATTGAGAATCAATTTGAATTAAAAAATGTCCATTTAAATAGTTTGTTTTGTATATAGCATGTTTTATATACAAAACAGGCTAGTTGAATGTACATTTTCCAATTCAAATCACTGATACTTTAATACTTTACTTTAACATTTTGTCACTTGCTCATCTTGCATACATGTCACAAACCATACAAATCTCATTATTTGTTTTCGTCGTTTGAACTCAAAATTTTAAAAGTTACAATTATAAATGATGAATGTGAAATTTTTTTTTAACGATTAAAGGATGACTCGAACTTCCGACATATTAATTGGAGTTGAAGCGTCTTATTAATTGAACTGTGCTTCGTTTTATGTAAAATATTTTATAATAAAATATATTTAGAGATGATTGTTATTGTACTATTTAAAAATAAAAATTAAGCTCCCTATATTAATTTTATTTGATGAAATAATGCTTCTGTTATTACATTATACACTGCAAAGAAAGAAAAAATCAGTGAGGTAATTATCCAAAGGCATACAATGATCAGATAAAAGGATTGCACTGACTCCAGTCCGAGAAAAACAAAGAAAAAAAGTACTAATGTTAGATTGCAATTTTATTCGAGTTAGTGTGAATTTAACTTAATTAGAAAACGAATCAAAACTCAATTGATAATACGCTTCACCTTTAATTGATAGGTTGAAAATTCGAGTCACAGAAAAAAAAATTCGATCACATTCCCACCCATGCGTTAGCTTTTGGATCTTTCCTGTGACGGACTTGCCAAAAGTCAGAAATATATATTTGTTACAAATTGATATTCTCTCTATTCCGTATAATAAGACACATATTCCTTTAATAGATAATTCACAAAACTAAATACATTCCAAAATGATAAAAGAATACCTCTATTAGCTAATTTAATATTCATATTATACTAAAAAAATACATCCACTAACTAAAACTTCAACTAACTAATTTAATATTCATATTATAACAATAAATAATTGACTACATTAAAAACAACGTCGAAAATTCGTATGTTTTATCATAGGGAACGGAGTATTTGGATACTTGTAAACTTGCCCCAGACTTGTAAAAGAGGCGATGGAAGTAATATAGTATAGTAATTGTTATTTTGAATAGTAAATATGGAGAGTGTGTATATAAGTATACAGTCTGAGAATCACAATTTACAAATGACATTATCACATGACAATAACAAGCTGGGTTTGTCTTTTGCTGTGATGATCATCGGAAAAACACTTATAAAATTCTCTGGCAGCTGCGTGTAATTTTGCTTTCGTATCAATGGCGTGAAATTATGTATCTAAATCTGCATGCTTCAATTCGTCCTGAGTTGAATGGTTCCATCAATCTGCAGGCTCACCCTTCATTTCACGACATTTTTCCCTGCAGGTAAAACATGTTTCTTATACTGAATATTCTGCATGCTTTATTTTTTTGTGTCGTTTTCCTTTACTCGCTTGACTTTTTTTCACTAACATATGCAGCCAAAGTATTAGAAATTGAGAGATTTACTTAAAATATAAAAAAGGTTAAATGAAAGATTTTCTTAAAATATAAAATATTAAGGCGCTGATTGGCATGACACTCAAATGGCCATTTAGATGTGATTTTGGTGAAATTGTGTTTGGCATGGAATTGAAATGGGGTATTTGAAGTGTATTTTAGGTAAATCACTGTTCATCGAGCTAAATGGGGGCACAACCCTTAAGTTTCTTTTTTCTTTGCAGTTTTTCGCAGTTTTTAAGTTTAGCGGTTTGACCGGCTGAGTCTCTTAAAAGACCACCGAAACACAAAAGTTTTATTATGCTTTTAATAGATTATTTTATGATTTTAAGTTATTTGTATTGAAAATTTCATTTACAGATTTAATGTATTTTGTAAAACATTTAACACAACCTAAAAACGATAATATTAGTTCTTAAACCATAATAGTATATTTTGAAATTATAACAATGTCTCTTACAACTATGACAAAATATTTGCAGAATTTAAATTCATAAATAGTTTTACGAGACGCTAAAATTAACAACATTGCTACTTTAAACAACAATAATAGCTCTGAAAACTACAACAACGATACTTAAAACTATAACATACTTACAACTATAACACCGACTCTTAAAACCATAACAAATCACCAGATTACAAAATTCAATTTTCATTGTACGAATTTCAGATCTAAAACCAGATATGGGAATATGAGATCATAAAATTTAACGAAAATTGACCACTTAAAGGTTAAATTTCACTTTCGATTGAGATTTTAATAAAAAAAAGAAAGATGAATTTGTTGAATTGAACATTTTAGCAATTGAATTATTCCGGCGAAAATTCGGCAAGATCCGGTGAAACTAGAGAGATAGAGAGACAAATTGATCGGTAGATTCGATTTCTTCGGCGGAGTGAGGGCGGCAGCGGTTTCGATCTCCGGCGGAGGGAGGGAAAGGGAGGAAGGAGGGAGGAAGGGAGAAAGAGGGGTATGGATGTTTCTCTCAATAATTTTTTTAGAGAAAAGAAGATTGTTGAGTTTTGTGAATTGTTGTGATAGAGTGTATTGTTATTGGGTATTTATACAAAGAATAATCACGATTTTTTAGTGTTTCTGACCGATTTTTTATTGTGAAACCGAACTTTTTTATACATTAGAAAAATCTTTCCTTTTACTATACTTACTCATAAATGTAATCATTCACATCACTAATTCTGTTTTTAGTACTCCTAGTTATCCCTATTTACCATCGTATCTACTATGGCCATGTTTATCACTAGCTTTTTAGTTATTTTTTCAGCTCCATTAGTTTCTTTTGATAAAAAGTTATTTTTTCAGCTCCATTAGTTTCTTTTGATAAAAAGCTCATTATGTAAACGTGCAGCTTTTTAAACAAGCTAGCTGGTTTGAGAAGCTAATCAAGTTAGCTTGTTGAAAAAAAAAAGCTACCGTTAACAACTACTTTTTCAGCTACCTTTCCAATTACCTTTTCAATTAATTTTTGTACACATAGCATAAGTCTCCAATTTACAACCGTTTTACATAACTTAAATACTTATCATCAGCTTTTACTGTTTAACATGACTTCATATTCCACTTCATTTTAAGAACTTAATATCTTATTCATTTTCATTAATATTCACATAAAGTTAAATGATATGAGAGTATTTAGTATAAGATTTTATGTCAAAAATTGAATTAAATTACCTACTTTAATCCCGTTTTATGGATTAAAGTTATATTCCAATCATTAACATAATTATCCATTCATTCATATGTTTCCTACGAAAATTCTCATAAAATGATAAATACATCCATCACCAATAGGAAAATTTTATTGGTTGTTTGAATTGAAATTTAAATTCAATGAATATTTTGTATAGAATTGTAGTTGAATCCGTATGAATAGTGAATAATCGATTAATAGTGATTAAAATGAAGTTGAGTTGTTAAAACTAGTGTTTAATATAGAATTGAGTTGATTGTATTAAAATTTATGTATGGAGAAGAAAGTTTTGAGTTAATTGAATTGTGTTGGGTTAAGTAATAACTAAATTACAATGTCCTAAACAATTATAAAATATATTTTCTCAATTCTAATTCAATTATAATGATAAGTTAAACAAGTGATCAGTTACCTCAATTAAAATTTTTTCATTATTTATATATATGAAAATAAAATTCGAATTGAAATAAATCAATTTGAATTTTGAGTTAAACAGTCGTCCATCACATCCCGCATGCACCATCTCAATTTCCATTGTGGCCCCATAGTGAGTCCAATTGATTGGGGATCCAAGGTCTCAGAACCTCATGAATAGTTTACAGACTCCTTACATGAGAGGTGAGACTTTGAGGAGGCAGTTAACATTAATCAATTAATCACAAATAATTGTTGAACTTTTTTATCTTCTATTTCGTACGAGATCCATTATTTGAGTTTCTTGATTCCTCATTTTCTCTTCAATTAAAATTACAATGATATTGTATATTATATATTATTGTATTGTTAAAATTGTAAATAAACGATTAAAAATTCTATTCTAAATATAATTCTTGCAACACAGCCTATACATATTTTACAAGAAATTTACTAGAATGCATCGTCAATTTTCCACTTGTGAAACTACTTTCATTTTGTTATCATTGAGGGACTGATTGTCATAGCAATTAAATCGCTCCATTTGACTCGATGAACAGTGATTTTGCCTAAAACACACTTCAAATACTCCAATTTTAATTCCATTCCAAACACAATTTCACCAAATTCCATCCAAATATACATTCAAATTATATACCAATCAGCCCCTGAATGATCTCCGTGCGATATGTGTTAGCCTATCAAATGTAAAAGTTAATATTATGATAACTTGATAAGGGTTATATGCAATTATGCACAGCACAAGTAGTGAAATTTTGTTAATCACTCGTATAAACAATTAGGGATGTGGATGCAAATTGAGGTTCCCGGTCGAAATTGGTGGAGTGAAGGAATAAATGGGCATCACAGCTTTAATTGCTGCTACCCACACTTCATATCAAATCAATCAATCAATCAGTCAGTCAAATTCTTGCCTCCCTCAACCCCCTTCTTATTTTTTCTTAAAAACAAAAATAAAAACCCTCATTTTTCTTCAAACTCAAAATTAATTTCCTCCTCCAATTCCTTAATTTTAGTCTAAACTATATGTTAAATTTTGTATTACATTTATTAATATTCATATCATTAAAATGATGTATTTCATTTGTTACTATTCATATAATTAAAATGATGTATTTATTTTTTTATAATAAGAATTAAAATTTAAAATATAAGAATAACAAACATGTACCGTGTATAACTAGTAGAAAATAACAAAATTTAAATTTGTATGCGTTTGATTTATAACTTATCATGAATAAAATGTTTTTAATTTCTGTAATTTATGCTTCTTGAGCATGTCGCACTTATTGCGGTGCAACTTAATTTTCGTGGTTTGCAAGTTATTACGTGAACTCGTAGGGTACCGAGTATGAATCTGTCATTTTTGTTGCGGTTTCCTGACTTCCATAATTTTACATGATATTACGTGAGTTTGTAGGGTTTACTAAGTATGCGTTCGACCCAAAAGGTAATTAGAAGGAAAAAAATCAATAATGCCATTTACAAATGAGGTAATTATAATCATATATGGAGGCTTGGTGTAAAATAAAATTTCGTCACTAGTTCAACTTATATTAAACCATATATTTCGATATGGCGAGGAATATCTTGAAGATAAATCATGTTGATTGTTGGGTGACTCGAATCCTCAACTTATGTACTGAAGGAGAAACATATTACCAAATGAGGAGTAAGAAGGGAATACTTTCTTATTATATAGAAAAATCTGATTTTAATGATAAAACCAGTTAAATAAACTGGATGTGCAATTTCTTGGAGAAACAAACCGGGTCGGTTGCCCATATATAGGCTAAAATAAGCAGCAATTGAGAAAAAGAAAAAACACATAGTAAAACATGTTTATGTGTGTTCTATAAGTTTCTCTCTTCCGATCTACGGTTTTCTTGTCGGATTTTACCATTTCCAACTTGTTTCCACTGGATTTCTACTAAATAACTTCCATGGACGTGAAATCGGGTAAAAACCTCTTTGTTTTTGTGTTCGTTTGCGATCTATTCCGAGTTTTGTGTGTGTTTTATGGGTGTTTTGTGTATCTTTCATGTTTTTGATTCAATTTTCATGATTTGATGTTTAAAACTTTTAGATCCAGTTACTATAATGTTCAAATTCACAAATCCAAAATGATGAAGAAGCTAGCTCGACAAATTTAAAATCATTCACGAAAATATATTATATTCAAATATATCTGAACAACAAATCCGTACGTACTTTACAGTTTTAAAAAATGTTCTTATGATTTTTAGCTTGTGTTGCATTTTTTTGAGTTGTTATTGTTTTAAGATGCAATGTTGTATTTTTACGAGTCAATGTTATAGTTTTAAGTATCAATATTACTGTATTTAGCTTTTGTGTGTTTTATGATTTTTTTGATTCAATTTTCATGATTTAATCTATAAAACTTTCAGATCCTGTAGCTATAATGTTCAAATTGACAAATCCAGAATGATGAATAGGCTTGCTCTCCAGATCTAAAAATCATTCATGACAACATGATCACGTCTGGAAATTAAATCCGTACGTACCTTACTGTTTTAACAATCATTTTTATAATTTTCAATTAGTTTATGTTGCATAATCCTATTTTTATATAATTTGTATTGATATATTTTCAAGAGTTACTGTCGTAGTTTTAAGCATCAATACTATTATGTTTATATTGTGTTGCATGTTTTTGCCCATTATAATTTTAAGACGCATTTTTGTAGCTTTAAGATACTATATTATGATTTTATGCATGAATATTACGATTTTTAGTCAGCGTTGCATCTTTTTGCCTTATTATACTTTGAAGAGTTATTGATACGGTTTTAAGAGACATTGTTACTGTTTTAAGCATCAATTCTATTGTTTTTTAGCTTATGTTGTGTTTTTCTGTTTCGTTTATTGCTTGTAGCTCGTTTCACATCCTTATGTTTTGTTATAGTTTTATAAAACATCGTTATTATTTTAAACATTAATATTATTTATTTTTAGCTCGTGTTGCATGTTCTTGTATAGTTATAAGAGGCATTGTTATCGTTTTTTTATGACATAGTTATAATTTTAAGAATCAATATTACTGTTTTGTTAGCTTGTGCTTAATGTTCATACATTTTTATTGTTTTAAGAACGACTGTGATAGTTTTAATAAAAATCGTTATGGTTTTAACTTTGATGCATGTACTCATGATAAGTCGCGAGTTTGATGGATATGTCTCTCAAATGTGTCACTGCCGTATTGAAGCAACAAACAATAGAGTGTTTAGGTTCAACAAGAAGTTTAATCATAACAACTCAGTTTGTAATAAGTTAATGTTACAAATAGCTTATTTAAAACGAAATTTGCTAAAGATAATAGTTTCGTGTATATATTTAAGGGTGTGACCGTGTGATCAGTGCAGCGCCATTGGCCACTAATATATTATGAAAGATCATAGCCCCACGTCCCACCCGTTTTGTAAATTAAAATAATAATGTAATACTCTTCCAGTATTCTAAAATCCTTCTAATTTTCATTTTGATATAACGTTAAAAACTTACTAACTCATAATGAATATTTTATCTCACTACTTAGTTTTTTATTATATCTCTTTCTACCACATCATCATTTTATTCATTTTCTTCCTTACTTTATCGTACACTTACAACTTTACCAATATAATATAAAAGTTATTATTCTATCAATTTTTTTAAATACTAACTTTATCGTACACTTACAACTTTACCAATATAATATACAAGTTATTATTCTACCAATTTTTTCTTAATACTAGTTGAAATAACTTCTTAAGAAGTTTTTAATTGACCGGAGTGAGTATCTTTTGTTATTTATTAAATGTGAAAATTAACTTTACACATTACACAACGTTCATATATGACACATTTTTATATTTAATTTAGTTATTATACTAAATAAAAATCAAATATTTAATATTCAATTTAAAATTCAACTTGAGTTGAAAAAATAAAGTGGATGGCTACTAATTAAATTAACTTGTTATAATTGATAACTAAACATGAAATTTGTTATAATCATATTTTCCGAAGTCTTACTGATTTATTTGTTCCACATCTTACATAAATCCAAAAAGTTTTAGAGATTAAGATATATTGGGTTATATATCAATAACGTGCACATTTTATTTTATAAATTCATAAGAAATTTTCAGTTGTTTTACCAATAACGTGCACATTTCCTTTTATAATTCATAAGAACTTTTAGGTTGTTTTACACAAAACTTTATTAATCGAATCTTGACTATGTTTTAATTGATGATAAGTATATAAATTTAAGTTGAGTTTAAATAAACTTTATGTAAATGAAAATATAAAAGCGAAAGAAGTTGCAATTAAAAATAAATAAATTTAAGACTCAATTTAAATTCGATATTCTAGAAGTGAATTTAAGTTGCAACCGATAAGAAATGTGAAAGAATCAATTAAAATTCAGTATAAATTGCAAGATAAATAATAACATAGGTCTCTATCAGTGCGTTTAGATAAGTGACCAACTAAAAAATATAATAGTTCGAACATAATATGCGTATTGATTCGCATAGGATGAGTACGAAGGAATATTGGTTCACATATTACTCGAAAAACATAGCAAAGAGATGGGCCTCAACCCTACGGTCGGATCATGCTAGCTCTGGAGAATGATAAATGAAAAAGAGAAAATAAAATAGAAATGGAAAACGAATGGGCCTCTCTTATGATAGTCACAGACAGGCAGCTGAAACTGATGATAGTCTCCTTTTGAGCTGAGCTTCTCTTCTCTTCTCTTCTACATTTCCATTATTTACTTCTTAATTTCTTCCACTAAACAAATAGTACTAGAAAAACAAAAAGTTCAAAAAAGAAGAGAGAAATTCTCAATCTGCTCTCAGATTCCCTCTCAACCATTTTGCCTCCAAAGCTGCAAAAACCATCACTACCCAAACTTTTTCTGCATACACCAAAATCATCGTCATCACGATCATCTTCACATAATTCAGAAAAAAAAGGGAAGAAGAAAACAAACTGTATGCTTATTGAGAATTCATCATCATCATCATCATCAATCCTTATCACCAATTCTGGATGGATAGAATGTACGGTTTTCACGATTCAACCACCAGTACGAGCAGTACCAGTAGAGCTGGTGACGATTACGCTGACAGAGGTTTAAATTTGATAATATCCGATCCGAGCATTTTTCCAGCCATAGATTACCTTCATCACCACTACACTAGTACTACTTCATCCATGCTTCTATCTGATCATCGCCGCTTTCAATCGGACGATTTGGGATTCCACTGCGAATCAACCACTCATCAACAAGATGAGCCTGCTTCTGCTACTTGTGATTCGCTTAAATCCAGAATTGCTTCTCATCCTTGTTACCCTAAACTCATTGATGCTTATATCGATTGCCAAAAGGTACATATGCTAATTAATTTCCGTAACTCATTGATTTAGTGATTAGCCCTAATTGATTAAGTTTCAACTGTTGCAGGTAGGAGCACCGGCAGAAATAGCTGGTTTGTTGGAAGAGATCAGAAGAGAAAAGGACGACCTGTGTAGCACCAAATACCAGGACCTTCTAGTTCCCATGTGTTTGGGAACTGATCCTGAACTAGACGAGTTTATGGTACCGCTCGATCACCTTATGACTCCGTCTGTGTTCATTAAGCTACTTCGATTACTGGCTCGATTACCTTATGAAAATCGATGTTCTCGTGTTAATTAAGCTACTATAGTATTATATTAATATTAATAAATTTATCTGAATAGTATGATTCGAAGGAGTAAATGTAAGTTATACTGCAACTACATATGCAGGAAACGTACTATGAAATACTGGTGAAATACAAGTCGGATTTGGCGAGGCCTTTCGACGAGGCAACCTCCTTCCTCACCAACATCCAAACGCAGCTGGGAAATCTTTGCAGCAGTAAAGGTACTCCAAACACTCTTAACTATTGCCTGCTTGTCTTAATTAATCTCATTTCATGTATACCTGTTTATTGATTAATACTCCCTCCGTCCCGGTTTAGAATTCCCGGTAGTCCTGCTTTTCAGACTGTACCGATTTGGAAGTCTCGCTTCCTTAAAAAGAAAATCTTTCTCTTACGTTATACATTATATCTCATACTTTATTCATTATTTATCCTACTTTATTCAATCACATTCATAATTTATTAACTTATTTATCAAATTTTTTTTAAAACTTGTGTCCGGTCCCACGAAAATTTCAAACCGGGACGGAGGGAGTACATTGCAATACGAGTCCTAATTAACTGTGTGTAGCTTGTCAAGTAGACTTGATTATCGGAAAGTTATTACTTAGACTGGGTTTTAAATTGATTGCGCACGACGTTGGCGTTGTAGAATTGTAACTACAAGGCCAACCAGTTCATGTTTCTAAAGTAGTAGAACTAGAACCCTAGAAGAATTGCAACATTTAAGTGAGTTGTGAATGTTGTCTTTTGGTTAAAACATTTGTTCTCTCTATATATACAGTAGTACTGTGCATTGAAAAGAGTAAACCTTAAAAAAATACTGATAAACAATAGAGTCAAGGTGGTCTTTTATTTGTGCAGTGAGTAATAACTTGCGACAGTGATTGGGACTATACTATACATCTGCCTTAATTTCTCTTTCATTTTCAGACTTCCAGTGCAGTTTTTCTTGCTCTTCTTGGGGTTTCTTTGTCTTCATGCACTATCATTTTCTCTCGTTCTTTTCCAACCTCTTCTTATCTTTGGTTTTTGTGTCAGTAGAAAATACTAATCAAACTTTAATTTTTTAAAGAAAACACTATTCATTGCTAGAGATTCTGCTTTAACTTGACATTTCAGATATCTCAAATCAAGTACATACACTCACTTGCCTTTATTTCGGGAAAGAACTGTGCGCATTCATTTTTTGGCAGCCGAAGAGCAAATTTGTAACTAAAATGCCGTAAAAAAACAAGAAATGAACACACTTACGGTGTGGATCTAACAAAATTTGATATGTTTTGTACTGTTACCCTTTAGTTTTGGACAGCTGAATTTAGTCTCCAATCCCTTAAATTATCATTTTATGTTGATGATATTCCCTCTTCAACTGAGTTTACGAGAAATTAGCTACCCTGAACATCCCTGATCATCATTAGTTATCATGTAGAATAACCTGCGGAGACTGGCTAATTTATTAACAAGAAAATTGAATCTTCTGAATACATAATTTAAACACATTGTTGAAACAATGTAATATTAGGTTTAGTCTTGAACATTTAATTTAAGTACATATGTTGGCCATAATGTTCATTAATATATATGCAATATATACTTTCATCAAGTAAGAGTAACAGCTCAGCAGTGGTTTAAACGAATGCAAAAACTCCTACCAACCAAGGGATTGTTCTCAACCCTCTTATTGCAATCTGTATTAATGTGGTTGATTCATCAGTGACGTACTGAAGCTAAATTCCATCTCACTGCTAAAACATTAAGTTGTAAGAATCGTGCAGCCTGTCTCGTAGAGTTCCATTCTCTCCTAACAAAGAGGGGCGCAACAAATTCACCCGTTCTACATAGGCATGTATCTGTATTTGGTGCCTTGTAAGTTCATCTTTAACCTCTTTTGTTACATCTTCATTTTGCCCCGGGTACGTTGCTTGTCCTCGTTCATAAATAATACTTTGGTGGCAATCGATTCATTCAAGCCTTGTCTAAACTATCTTTCATTCCTTTGTTCCGTTGTGATATTTTGGCTTGAGCAGATGTTCACGGTTTATTATTTGCTATAACATGTTTGTATAATTTTTTATTTGTTGTATTGTGCAACAAAAAAGTAAAAATATGGTACCATTGTAGTACACCAGTTAAGAACATAATGTTGCATCAAAGAATAAACTGATGTTTACATCTTTGATTAAATAAAACTATGAGTTCCAAGTCCCAATAGATAGTGTTTGCTCACACTTCACATGCATGAGAGATAGAATCACTTGAACGTTGTGCAGTTGCTCATTGGTTGGCAGTTAAAGCTATGGCTTCTTTCTCATGATAGTTGCTTAATTAAGTATGCTATGCTGATTCCATTTAAAGAAAAATCATGTACTTGATTACAGGTAAATTATCACATAATTCACGTTACTGTGCCATCACGTGTTTATTTGCTTCTTTTTAAGAATTTGATTATGTTATTGTGGCATTCTCTGATCAAATTAATAATAGATTCAAACTGTACGTAAGATGTAAGCTTTTCGGATAAGTACAATCGGGATCTGTTATTAATTCACTTGACATGTTATAATCTGTACTTAGCTTGTTAATTAGTGAGTTCACAGACAAAGTAAAGAACATAAAAAATACTCCAAAGGTTTTTGCGAACTGTCATGCGTTAGCCATTGATACACGTATTGCGGCAGGCTTTGAACTTCAATACTTAATTGCTTTTTTGTTGAGATAGCCTAAAAGAATGGTGATAAAGTAGTAAGATCGGTATGGTTGACAACAATTAGTTGTTTTTAGTTGGAAGTACAAGAACTTTTCAGATGTTTTATTTCTAAATACTTATAGCTGGCTGTTCCTTTTTGTGCTCCAAACTGTCTCGCTTTTGTAGATTCTTAATCTCTTTTCCTGTGTTGAGATTTGAACAAGTTCTCTGTGCCACCATCGACGGTTTTCACTTGTTGGGTTCTTGATCCTAATATGCATATGCATATGCATATGAATCATGTGGTAGAAATAGATCATCGAACTTACCAGTTACCAATGGTGTGTAGTTATGAACGTGTGATGATCTAAATCCACACGGTAAACAACTGGGTGTGTAGAATATTGTGGTATTGTGGAGTAAAATCTATCCAGAATATGGTATTATAGACAAAATGTTATCATATGTGCACCTTTTCACGTGCATCCATAGTGTTGTAGTACCAGTATGTCAAGATGCTGTCCCCATGATATATTATTTCTAGCTGCCTGACCATTGGTTTGAGTATTATACCTTATCTTCACAATGTCCGTCTACTAATATATAGTTCCATTAGCATTCTGTGCTATCCTTTTTATTTTGGGCGTTAATGAACATTCAGCTCTCCCTTCATCTTTAGACGTTACAAAAAATTTGTCATTTTTATCCGCACGGTTTCTGGGTTAAAAAATGAGAAGATCTTCTTAGTCACATACTCAAACTCTCCTGGGAAGGATCTTTATAAAGTTTATATGTTTCGAGTCTGAGTCTTTGCAGTTTGACTTGTCTTATGTGATTTGCAGTCTATTACGTAATTCCGTAATGTTTGCCCACCCATAGGATAGCAGCACCTGGCACCCAATGCCATTCAACTTTTGTTGTTGTGTTCCTTTTCTGGCTTGTCTATGGTGAAGTTTTCTCATTTAAACTGTTTTAAATTTAGGAAATGTTCTACGTGACACAAGAAAGACTGTAAATATACAGTCCAGTCGCTAACTCATAGTGTGTGTTTTGTTCATCCACAATTAGTTACCTTATCTTGACCATTGTAATTAGGTGAGTTGGATGTTAACAAGGCCACTGATTTGAAGAAAATACGCATTGGATTTTAACTTTTAAAAAATAAGGTCACTGATTAACTACCGATCAGTTACCAAGTACAACAATATACATGTATTATCGGTTGTTTTGCCAAACAACATAGGTTACCTTTGATGGAGGTTGACATGTAGTTTTCTTAAGCATGCATATTTTCCTTGTGAGTTTTAGGGCTAGATTATTTCCTCGCGTGTAAATGCTTGAGAATTGAGATGTGTTGTGAGGATTGAGATGGAAAAGGACTAAAGAGAGGAAAAGGGAAGTGGAGAAATTAGTGTAGCCAAGTCTGGGTCCACAAATGTCTGGGGTTGGGAAAATGGACAAATGCAAAATCGAATTGCGAAGGAAATGTCCAGAATTCGAACGTGTCGACTATATATGTTTCTCTAATTTATGTATTTTAGACCACATCTCTTTTGCAGCTAACCGCGCCAATTTATGTACAGTTGTGACTAGTGAATTATTATATGTCGCTGAATATGCCACTCTTATATTATATAGGTGTATTGCCAATCTGTATCTTAATGATTTGAGTAAAAACCTAGATCAAATCACTAGTGTATTATTATATGGCCACATGTTTGGGTTTTTCTATAGGACTTCTATTAGTTTTTAATTTGAATATATAAATATTATCCTTCTTCATTTTACAGTATCAATTGTAAAAGTCCAAAAAACTATATATAAGTTGGGTCTCAGGTCTACACTTCACATATTAATGAGATTATACCCCAGGTTCTGATAGAGTAGGTTCCATATAAGAATGACATTGAAAAAATGTTTTAATTGATATAGTACATAGTTAAAGTTAAAGGTCAATGTACTATTTGGAATAGAACTCCGATTGAGTTGTCTCAAAACTCAATTGGAGTTCTATCTCAAATAGTCCAGAAGACATTTGCTATTTGAGAAATGATATTTGATGTCAACAGTGGGTTGCATTTGATAGTTAATTGATACCTCAACTTACTTTAATTTTTTTGTAGTAGTGTGTTACAAGTTGAACACTAACGTTATAAGTTTCACTTTTCATTTTCGGCTGTTTTGATTTGGAAGTCCCGCTTCCTTGAATAAAAAA
This sequence comes from Plantago elongata, assembly GCA_036897095.1. Lineage (NCBI taxonomy): Eukaryota > Viridiplantae > Streptophyta > Magnoliopsida > Lamiales > Plantaginaceae > Plantago > Plantago elongata. Next base: position 4,998 of record JAYMSP010000207.1, on the reverse strand, counting down.
TGTTTCTCCTACTTTATAATTATCTCTCATACTTTATTCATTATTTCTTCTATTTTATCCAATTACATTCATAAGTTATTATCTTTTCTTCTTTCCTACTTTATTACTTTTTTCTTAAAATTTGTGTCCGGTTCCGCGGGACTTCCAAACTGAAACAGAGGAAGTATGTGTTAAAAGCAAGGAACATGAGTATTAGTTTTGAAATTTGTCCTCTTTCTCGCCAATTTACATTGTTTGAATAACATCGATTAATATTATTTCTAATCAACTGTCCAATAACTATCCTTCAACTTTGGGGGTGATGCATGTGAGTATCAAGAGAGGGAGAAGGGATTAGAGTGTCTCTTCGTGGCAAACAGGTTGTGATTTAACAATGATCGAGGGATGCCTTGAAGCTCTCCAAGTAATATGGTGGGGATTATAATAATTGTGAATCTCATAAATGGATTTGAGAGAGGTATTTGTAGGCAATGAAAGGATTAATTCCCGTAATGTCATCTCCGGATCTTGTCGGCTTGTCTCTTATCGTGATATGTAGGGTCGCTTTGAGGGCTTATCCTTGAGTAACCTCTAAGCCTTGAAGTGTAGGTTTAATTTTCACTTGAAAAGGTTTTATTGTCTCTTTTCTTAGTTGTTGAACAACCTCGTGTCCCTAAAAGTGAGAGGAATCCTCAAAAGGTTCGTGTAGCAGAATCGATCTTATGCTTAGCTATTCTCATGAATCCGACATGTCTGGATCCTCAAGGGCGTGTTCTATGCCCGTGGGGGATTTTGCGATTATGCAACACAGATTCATTTGAGCTTCAAGTCATGAATATTCATATCGGCTTTAGTGTGCAGGTCGCATGACCAAGAAATTATCGAGTGAAAATGTGGTGTAGGAAAGTGGGTAGGGTCATGGAGGGCAGAAGAGAAGACTAAAAATGTTTGCAAATGAAAGGAGAGGCAAGAAAAATGTGGGTCAGTACAAGGGAACATACTTTATTGGAGAAAAGCCCGGATAATGCGGACGGTCGATCATTCACATGGACGCCCGGGGTTTACGCTGATTGGTCCGGCCCACATCATGGAATAGCCCACACATGCACCATCACCACTCTTGTTTACTTCACCCCCAACCCTTCCACAATTGCATGTTTTCTTCAACTTGGTTCGACATCTCATGGGTCATGTATATTGCTTGTTTAACCATTCCCTTGAAGCGTTCGTCCGCTCTAAATTTTGAGAACAAATTTTTTTTATACCTAGTATCTTTAGATTCCCCCTTGGTCTACATATATAATTACTTCCTCCCAGAATTTAAAATCTTGCATATATTTGTATTTAGATATATTATTTAGAAATCGTATCTTAGGTCCCAGGAGCCTCACTCAAATGTATTTTAGCGGTGAACATAGAGATTTTTAAAATTATTATCGGGTGAAAGGTGAACTGATTAGTGATTATGAAGCAAGGAACATTGTTGGAAGGTGGGAGCAGAATCCTTTGGGCCTGGCCCATAAATAGTTCTGCTAGCCGCCCATAATGGTTTAAGTAGTTAATTGCTTACTTTATGTTGACCGACCTTGCAAGCACTTCATATTTGACTAAGACTTATCTGGAAAAATGTTTGCACGAAATTGTTTGGTCCGCGACTTTGATTAACATATAAATGATAATGTTGAGGATTAGCTATGTGAAATTGTAAGCTATAAAACCTTCAATATATTTATTAACCAAATATTTTAAGCACCCCTATGATAGACCCTTAACCCCTTTAATTGATGGGTTCCAAAGAAAGGGTAGAACCAAGTGGCGCGCCTTTTGAAATTCGTATTCTGGAGAGTTATTTTTCTCAAGAACGGGCGATTATAAGCTAAGATTGGCGATAACTGAATGTGGAATGCTGATCCAAATCAGAGCTTACATTATTGCAAATGTTTGAACTTTTGCATCTGTAGCCATGCTTTCGGCATTGTTCTATAATCACTTGTGAAAGTAATTCCACACTTGCTATCTTTTTTCTGGGTGGTAGATGATGGTTCACTATCATCTGATGACGAGCTGAGTGGAGGGGAAACAGAAGCACAAGATGCTCAAACAAGGAGTGAAGACCGCGAACTCAAGGACAAGCTCTTACGGAGGTATGGTAGCCACATCAGTAACCTAAAGCTTGAATTCTCGAAGAAGAAGAAGAAAGGAAAGCTACCTAAGGAGTCCAGACAAGCTTTACTTGAATGGTGGAATGTTCACTACAAATGGCCATACCCAACGGTTAGTCAGTTAGCATTTTTTTTTTTTTGAAACGGCTAAAGGGTTAGTTAGTTAGTTAGCATTTTAACCATAGTCGTGATAGAAAGGCTGATTCGTAATTTCTGTTTTCATGCATATGTACACAGGAGGCGGATAAAATATCATTGGCAGAATCAACAGGATTGGATCAGAAGCAAATCAACAACTGGTTCATAAACCAAAGGAAACGGCACTGGAAGCCATCTGAGAACATGCAGCTCGCTATCATGAACAATCTCTCTGGTCATTTCTTTACAGAAGACTGATTGACTGCAAATATGATTACTTGTTCAGTTGTTGCAAGTTTAGTAAGTAATGTATCTAATGGCTAGCTAATAATGTATGTAGCTCTGTATTCTCTAAAGAATTGGACCCTAACTAACTTCTTGTTACATTATTAGTGTTGAAATAATTATTTCTAGATGTATAAATGTATGATAAACTACTGTACTAAGCATTGATACTTCTCTAATCCATTGCTTAATGACTGGTTGTCGCTCTATCCCTTCTTATAACCTCAATCACCCTCATTTCCTATCTGGTTTAATTGCATAACTTGTTTGTGGAATTCATTGCTTCATATCCAGTGATTGGTTTGAGTATTTTGTAGCATGAACAAATTTTAATGGCTGACAATCAATTTTCAACCTGTGCTGTATTCGTCAAAAGGCAGTATTAATATATATTAGTTACTCTGAATACGCTGTACCGGCGGGTAATTTTTTTTTTAATTTTAAATTTATACTATAAAAAGTTAAATACATCAGTTTTATCAAATGTATAATAACAAATGAAATATAAAGTTTGATTCGATTCAGTCTAAAATTAATAAAGCTTAAAATTAAGGAAGTGCGGGAAGAAACTACTTAAACTAATTTTAATCAAGTCAGACATATAATTAAGAAAAATTAGTTAGGCTAATTAGAAAATGAAAAAAGAAATTCTATTATTAGTAATTTTCTAACAGCCAGTAAAATTTACTAACAATAGGAACATTTAAATTTCATTTACTAATAATATGATTGTATGTAATAATTACTTTTTTAGAACTATTAACTGAATCAATATTTTTTATTAGTATTAACATAGATGACTTGATTTCACAACTCTCTACAAGTTCAATTTTTAGATGAGATAAATTCTATCATAGTATTAGAGTCTCTGGCTTACGTCGAACCTGGGTTTGAATCTCCACGGAGATAATCTTCACCCCATATTAATTTCAACTCGAGGAGGTTGAAATCGGCCACGAGTATGAGAAGTGTTGGAATATTAACATATATTACTAAATTCCACAACTATTTACTTACAATTACTCCATCCCTTCTCCCGCGTAACTTTTATACTAAATTATTATTTTTAGCTGTATCATAGAACTTCATAAATGACTAAAAAAGTGAAGCTACCCTATCATGAACAAATAATATATATATCTGAACTTTACACATACTACATATTTGTCACTAAAAAATACATGTTCCTCACATTTTTCAATTTTTATTATTCTTTAACTTTTCGCGTAAAGGTTGATGTATGAAGTTATCCGAGACGAAAAAACATAACAATCTACACAATTAGCATATTATGAATTACTAATTATATATCATAGAGTAAGTCTCATGAGATACGATTTTTATGTAGAGACGGACAATGTTGCCAACAAAAATATTAACGTTATTAATTAAACTACCCATATTAGCGACATTAATTTTTTTTTCATATTACAACAAGATCTATTTAAATATAAGTGTTTTGATTAGTAGTATGAGTATTTTTATTGATAATATAGTTCATACAACAAGATCTATTTAAATAAAATTGTTTTAATTAGTAGTATTAATATTTTTGTTGATAATATAGTTCATCTCGTATGAAGATCATATTTCATAAAACTTTGTAAACTTTGTGTATTTTAGTTGAGTGGATGCGGATAGAAAATTAACAACAATAACAAGTTTTACTGAAGAAACTGTTCACTCTTCGTCAATAATGGTAAGATCAGATAAGTCAATCCAAAAAACGAAGGTCATAGTTCTTCGAAAGAGAATTAATGGCTGCAACAGCACTGCACTTCACTCTACCCTCAGGCCGGCCAGAATCCCGGTCACTTCCCCGGCCGGTTCAATGCGCCGCCTCAGACCGGCAAGCCCTCTTCAATCGCATTGCACCTGTCTATGACAATGTATGCCCTCTTTCATACCTTATCTTCTTCATACTATGCCTTATCACCTCAATAAGCTAATTTTAGTCATTTCGTAATTGGGTTTTGAGTTTTTTTTATAAAAGATTCTTCCTTTATCTGTTTGTTTTTATTGCAGTTGAATGATCTGCTTAGTTTGGGAAGGCATAGAGTGTGGAAGAGGATGTCTGTTTCTTGGAGTGGGTACTGTTTTCACTGTCTAAAGCTTGAGTTTATCAATAGTGCAGATTTTGCGCCGTTTCAAAATAAAAATAAAAATATAGTGCAGATTTTGCTGTAGTGGACTTGTTGGATTGTAAAGATTGTATCTTTTATTAGCATTCATTGAAGAACTCCAGATACATTGCTTATAATCTCAAGTGAATGGTATGTGCTCAGTTAAGTGTGACAAAGAGGACCTTTGACTGGTTTCTGTACTAACAGAGCCAAAGAAGGAGACACTGTACTGGATGTGTGCTGTGGAAGTGGAGATTTGGCATTCTTGTTGTCTGAGAAAGTTGGAGTTAATGGGAAGGTCTGCAATTGCA
>JAYMSP010000206.1:0-67977 GCA_036897095.1 Plantago elongata | reverse complement strand
ATGGAGAAAATATACTCCAATGAATGAATACAATAGATTTGGTTCATGTCTTCTTTATATATTGAAGAACATAACAACTAACTAAACTAACTAACTTAAGTACTTTACATTAACCAACTAACTTCTCTTAACACCCTCAAGATGCATATGGATATCTACAAGATGTATCTTGGATGTGAATGAAGAAAACAAATCAAATGACAAAGGTTTTGTAAACATATCAGCCATATTCTCAATAGATGGAACATGTATGATCTTGATGACCCTTCATTGAGCTTCTCTCTTGTAAAATGATAGTCTATTTGTATATGCTTTGTCTTCTCATGAAGAACTGGATTTTCAGCTATACAAATAACACTCTTTGAATCAGTATAAATAGCAACTGGAAGCTGTGAACAGATACCAAAATCCCTGAGCAAATATACCAACCATTGGACTTCACAAATGGTGTACGCCAAGGCCCTGTATTCAGCCTCAGCTGAAGAACGGCTAACTGTTGGATGTTTCTTTGATTTCCATGAAACCAAGGATTGACCAAGATAGACACCATAACCTGTAATACTTCTTTTGGTATCTGGACACATTGCCCAATCACTATCACAATAAGCTGTTAGAGTGAAGTTTGAGTTTGCAGGGTAGAACAAGCCTTTGCAAGGATTTTTCTTCAAGTATTTAAGATTCTGTAAGCAGCTTTCATATGTGCTTCAATTGGTGCAGACATATGCTGACTCAAAGTTTGTAATGCATAGGCTATATCAGGCCTGGTGATGGTTAAATAAATCAATATACCAACGAGCCTTCTATATTCTGAACCATCTATTAGAAGAGGAGAACTTTCAGTGGAGAAGAGCTGTTTGTTGTCCATTGGAGTGTCAAGTGGTTTACAAGCTGGATACCCTATATCAACTAAGATATCCAGAGTGTATTTTCTTTGACAGATGGATATGCCTTCAGGATTCCTTGCAACCTCAACACCTAACATGTATTTTAGTATGCCAAGATCCTTTATAGTAAAAGCATGATGTAAGTGTTGTTTGAGTTTGATAATGGCCTGTTCATCAGGTCCTGCAATGATGATATCATCAACATAGCAAAGTAATGCAATATAACAATCAGAATTATGAAGAATGAACAAAGAGGTATTTGCAGATTGCTTAAAACCATATTGAATCAAACAAGATGACAACTTTTGAAACCATTGTCTTGATGCATGTTTTAATCCATAAATGCTCTTATGTAACTTACATACTCTAGTATCATTTGCATCCAAATAACCTGGTGGTGGCATCATGTATACTTCTTCATCAAGATCCCCATGTAAAAATGCATTATTTACATCACATTGATGCAAATGCCAATGCTTGGAAGAGGACAGTGCTAACAGAATTCTTACAGATGTAGGTTTAGCAACAGGTGAATATGTATGGAAATAATCTACTCCCTCTTCCTGATTATATCCCTTTGCCACTAGTCTTGGCTTATATCTTTCTATAGATCCATCAGCTTTATGTTTTATTTTATATACCCATTTACACCCAATTATATGCTTATCTACATGTAAAGAAACTAAAGACCAGGTGTTAGTTTTCTCTAATGCCTTAAGCTCAGTGTTCATAGCATCTTGCCAAGCTGTAATTTTTGCAGCTTGTTTATATGTCTTAGGTTCAATGTCAGCAGTAATAGCTGTAGTGAATGCATAATGATCATATGATAGTTGTGCTGTAGAAAGGTAATCAGATATAGGATATAACACTGATGAATGCAAAGCAGATGAATGATGAGTAAGGGAAGGTGGGAGTTTGATATCATAGATACTCAGATGAGCTGGTGTTGACTTGATTCTTGATGATTTTCTGAGGTTTTCTTGAGCAACTTCATCAGTCTGCAGTGCATGTGAAGATGTATCAGCTAGAGTCTGAGAATCTGGAGGACAAAAGGAGGTGTGAGTATCAAGTTCATCCTGTAGTGCAGGTTGAGTTAACTGAAGATCACATGAAGAAGCATCACTGGGCATATTTAAAACATCATTATTTATAGAAGGAATTTGTGCAGAGGATGAGTCATCTGTAGTTGAAAAGTTTTGAAATGTAGGCATATGATCATCATAGTAATCAAACTGAGTAGGATGCAGAGTAGTATTACTAGTTGGCATGCCTGAAGAATGTAAAGAGATGTTTTTGTTAGCAAATGGATATATTTCTTCATAAAACGTAACATCTCTGGAAATGAGCAGTTTCTTAGTTCTTAAATTCAACAACTTATATCATTTAACCCCTAATGGATAGCCAAGAAAAACACACTGTTCAGCCCTAGCATCAAACTTGTTTCTCAGTTCTTTAATGGTGATGCAGTAGCATAAACAACCAAATGCCTTGAGGTGATCATAAGTAGCAGGCTTGCCATACAACACCTGAAAAGGTGTTTTGTTGTTTAACACTTCAGTTGGTAGCATGTTGATGATATGAGCAGCAGTTAAGACATAGTGAGACCAATAAAACAAGGGAACATTTGATTGAAACAGTAAAGCTCTAGCTACTTCAAGTAAATGCCGGTGTTTGCGTTCAACAATGCCATTTTGTTGAGGAGTGTATATGCATGAAGTCTGATGAATGATGCCATGGTCACTATAAAATTTTTTGAGTGAGAATTCTGCACCATTATCTGATCTAATGCATTTGATTTATTTATTGAATTGTGTTCTAATTAAAAAATGAAAGCTGAGTATATGTGTTTTGACTTCAAATTTGTTCTTCATGAGGTATATCCATGTACATCTACTTAAATCATCCACTATTGTCAGAAAATACTTATGCCCTTGATCACTAATTGTAGAATATGGTCCCCATATGTCACAATGAATGATATAAAAAATAGCAGATGAACTAGATGTGTTGTTTGAAAACTGAGATCTCTTGTGCTTAGCAAAATGGCATACGGTACAGTGATGTCTTTCATTACATTTGAGAGCTAAAACTGGAATGTTAGAAAGACATTTGAGTGATGCATGACCTAATCTATCTATAGTGCCATAGCTTTACATCTTCAGTTTTAGTAAAATTTGCAGAAAACACAGAATTATCAATAGAAAGATGATCATGAGTGATGTTTAAAGGGTTGAAATTCATATGGTAAAGACCATCTCTCTGATCAGCATGCCCAATCCTTCTCAAAGACAGCAGATCTTGCATATTCATGTGTTTAGCACTCAACAGGAGACAGTGATTAGCAGTGATTAAAACATTGCAAAAAGAATACTTGGTAAGGCTGCTGATGGATAACAAGTTATATGGTACAAAAAGTAGCTTAATATGGATAACAAGTTATATGGATAACAAGTTATACGGTGCAAAAAGTAGGTACAAAAAGGACATTTTTGAGTGTTAAATCATCATAAATGTTGATATCACCCATGAGTGTTGCAATTGTGGAATTATTATTTGGTAGCTTAATAATCACATTAACTGAAACAGGTGAAGAAATATACAGAGAAGTATCACAAGTCATATGATCAGTGGCACCAGTGCCCACTATCCAAGACTGTGTTGTCATGCTATTAATTGCAGTAAAACAGTATGATTTGCCATGCAAACCTGAGGGTATTATCTCATCAGCAGATGGAGGTAAGGTAGCCACTGCAACATTAGCAGAGTGAAGATGAGCAGGTGCAGCAGACTGATTCTGAGAATGCCTTTGAAAGGCCAGAAACTGATTAAATTGAGTGAACTGATGGTATAGTGCAGGGTCCATGATTGGATTATCTACAGTGTTGTTGAGCATTTATGGATGATATGATTCAGCTGCATTTGCTTTGGACATCTGAGTAGGCTTGTTGGGTTGTTTCCAACCTGGTGGATATCCAATAAGCTGGAAGCAAGACTTCTGAGTGTGATTTGTCAAGCCACAGTGCGTAGCAACAAACTGATGACTGCGGATGATCGGATCTGCAAAGAAACAGGGAAACATAGCAGAGCAACGGAATTGATTTGATCGGGATTTGATTGATCGATTATTGATTGAATACTACTGATACCATGTGAATAACATCAGCAAGGATCAAGAACCAAATTTGTATATTGATTTGATGGAGAAAATATACTCCAATGAATGAATACAATAGATTTGGTTCATGTCTTCTTTATATATTGAAGAACATAACAATACTAACTAAACTAACCAACTTAACTACTTTACATTAACTAACTTAACTACTTTACATTAACCAACTAAATTCTCTTAAAACTTCTCTTAACGAGGAAGATGCTTTGGATGAATAATTAATGAAAAAAATTAAAATAGGTTTAACCGTTTAATTGAGTATAATCACATCATGATGGGCTTACATAAGTTATAGAGGATGGGGTGGAAAGAGACTTTGATTAACGTAACATTGATGAGCACGTAAGAGATTGGACAAAAAATACAATTTACAAATTTAAAATACATTTCAACGCTCGATTCGTTTCAGAACGTGCAATTTGAATTACAAATTTTTGAACGGTTACATTAATTATATAAGTCGAATATTATTTATTACAACTACGACATTTTACTGCACTTGTACTAAGTCCATAGCTACAGGGAGGATCTTATTGTCCTTTCTGGTAGGAGGACAAAACATATAAACATTAGCAATATACAACATCTAATAATAAAATCAGCTATAAATACATAAACAAATATCGCTAGGCCGATGGTAAATTCGTGTTGTCTTGTTATCGCCTTGTTGGGACACATCCGATGCACGTGAATTCTATGCTGCTCAACAAACTCTCAAGAATTCGTAGTTCTTAAAATCTGTTATTGTTTACATTTATGTTAACAAATAACAAAATAAGAAATCAGTTGATAGTTGATGTAATAATCTAAAAAGTGACAAAACATAAAAAGAAAATTTACTCATAAATATGTAAGTGATGCAGATTTTCAAGCACATTTAAAGTTTACGAAAACTAATTGAATATTATTACTACTTATGAAGGAAATCATAAACAATTCTAGTCTTAGTCTAATCTTCATATAAAAGTATATAACTAGCTAGTTGTTTGCTCTCCAAGAAATTAAGACTTGTTACATACATTATTGTATAAGTTGATCCATTAGAAGTGGGGTAAGATTTTAGGAAGCAAGTCGTGTTGTGACAAGTCCATAGGACTAGCAAGGCCTGGTTTCCTCATCTTGAGTAGCTCTTTCGTGTTGACGTGTATGAAATAGTAAGACGAATCCTTTAACCCATGCGAAAGGAACAATTTTTATAGACGAATCGGTTTCCATCATAGGTTGCAGATCGAGCAATCAAGATGATGATAACTTGTTTGTTATCAACAAGGAGATCAAGAGAACAACAACCATTGTGAATTTGCGATGTAAGTGCTTAAAAATAAGATAGAGTAAATTATAAATCGACTTAGCCAATTAAACACAAATAATATACATTATAGTTTCTACTTTGAAGTGGAAACTATATAATTTATTTATTATTCTTAACTGCACACGTGTAAAACATGTTTAATTGTTTTATTACATACATCTATCCTATTCCTACGTACTATTGTTGTACATTCTGACTTGGAAGTTTGGTAATAATTTATCCAAGTGTGTAACGTAATGTAATAATTTGGACGCGTCTGTATTACGTACCTGTCTCTCTCTATCTATCTATCTACTCGCCCAACCAAAACCCCACCTAGGTAGGCCGAGTAGTGATTCCTATTATTCTACGATCGACCAAATTCAATTGAAATCCATTTCATTAACCACTCAATTAATCCCAAATAATGACCTGGGTGGAGATCAATACGCTGTCGTTCCTCTAGGGTTTGATTGCCGATGATTTTTCTTCTCTGACCCCAAAAGCTTAACTCTCCTCCAAGCTTTTGTCGGTCAATGGAGCCGCGTGTTGGAAACAAGTACAGACTCGGCCGCAAAATCGGCAGTGGATCTTTCGGAGAAATTTATCTCGGTTCGTATTCTCTTTTCATTTCCTTTGCTTTTTTGGGGGTTTGTGTTTACTGTTTTGCTTGGTTAATTGTTGACTTACAGGGACTAATTACCAGTCGAATGAGGAAGTGGCGATTAAGCTGGTGAGTAGTTGTGCTGTCTTAAGAATGATTGTTACTTTACCAATGTTTTAACTGTATAGTCATTTTCGTGAAACTAATTGGTCGATTAATGTACCCGTGGTGTGTAATTGAGCTGAAGTTGTGTTTGTATAGTTTCACTTTCTGTAAGATGATCTCACTTGAAAGATTAGCGTTGGAGTACCGATTTGATAGTTTTGGGTCTTTTCTAGTATGTAATGCAACACATTGTTGTGGATTTATTAGTAGAGGACGTTAGTGCATTCGCGGCAACAGTGCCGAATATTAGATTAGATAGGAAGCATGAGTAGTACATATGGTGGTTAACATATACTCTTGCAAACTTCTCTGTACTCGCATTATAATTTGAAATTGTTAAACACTGAATAATTTATCTGATCTAACTACTCAATAACAAATTGACATTAACTAGAAACATAATATTTGCTCTGAACGACTTGGTTGTATGAAACTTTCCTGTTGAGTCATCAGTGTTAGTCATTCTTTTTCTATGTAAGTTGGTTTAAAAGACCGGTGTAGACGATCTTTGTTTGAAAATAAGTTCTTTCTATAAGAAAAATAAGCTCTTTTTTCTCACTTGCAAGTGCGCCTCTTTGTTATGGTGTGAATGGGTTGGGGGGTTTGGGTTGTGGATAAAGAAGGCGGCTCTGTGCTTTTCGTAACTCACATGTATGATGGCATACTTTTATGTTGCATGTAATATATCTTTACTTCTCATCTATCTCAAACTCTCAATCTTTTGGCTCTCTGAATTGCCTTTCTTATTTTCTGGTAGATAAATATTAGATTGTGAACTACGTGGCGAACTGTGATTATGATGCTATGTGCTTTTTATTTGTTAAACCTAATAATCACAATACTTTCTAATGATCATGTGGTGGACGGGATAATAGTTGCTATATCATTCGCTTTTTCGTTTGAGCATGCAACAGTAAACTAACCTCATGGCTTTAAAATTCTCTTTCTTACTTTTCTATTTCTATCTCTTACTTTTCTATTTTGTTTCTTACTTTTTACCATCTAGTACTTCCTATTTTATTCCATATTTCTTAAAATTCACACAAAATCAAAATGTAACCTTGTAAAAGTACAGGGAGAGTAATTTAGAAAATCATGGGGGAGTTTGGGACTTGACTAGTTACCTGAATAGTGACGGAACAAATCTCTTACTGACTGGTGAATAAATTCAATACTAAATGCTTTATATTACTTCCAATGGTTTTAATAAAATTATTTGGTTTATAGATACCTATAGTGTTGTCGTCTAAGCAACTTAATCTATATTTCATGCTGATGATGTGTGCTTATGTTGCACTTACTATTTCAGGAAAATGTCAAGACAAAACATCCCCAGTTGTTGTACGAGTCTAAGTTATACAGAATATTACAGGGCGGAAGTAATACTCCAGTTACCTTGTTATAATAATCCACTTTCCATTTTAACTTCCGATATAATTGTCTAATGGTTTGCTTATTGAAATGCAGCTGGTATACCAAATGTGAAGTGGTTTGGTGTGGAAGGAGAGTACAATGTTCTGGTTATGGACTTGCTTGGACCTAGTCTCGAAGATCTATTCAATTTCTGTAGTAGAAAGCTTTCTTTGAAGACTGTTCTCATGCTGGCCGATCAAATGGTTAACTTTTGTATTTTAATAATTATCTCAACAGGAATTGTATATTGTCTGTTTCAGATATTAATAGATGCTGTTAATGATACCCCTGATGATATATGTATTTCAGATCAATCGCGTTGAGTTTGTCCACTCAAAGTCATTTTTACACCGGGACATCAAGCCAGACAATTTTCTCATGGGCTTGGGCCGTCGTGCAAATCAGGTCTTCACTTGTTCATTGTGTTATATATGTTGATAACTCATCGTAATGTGCTGATGCAGTCTTTATATCAGGTGTATATCATTGATTTTGGTTTGGCCAAGAAATATAGAGATAGCACAACACATCAACACATTCCTTATAGGTGAGATGTGCATCTACTATTTGCCGCATTGGGGCAAGTTACTTTTGACAAGCTGGAAGTTTTTATTTTCTGTATTTGGCCATTCTGGCATATTCTCAGTTAGCTTCCTCTATAATGCGGTTAAACTTTTAGCATCATGCTATTTGGTATTACACGATAAACTTGGAATATTCTTGATGTGATACTGTCTTTCAGTAGTGTAGCTTTAATTCTTGTGGATTTGATGTCACAGGGAAAACAAAAACTTGACTGGAACAGCACGATATGCCAGCATGAATACCCACTTGGGTATAGGTAGGTGTTTCTTTTTCACCAGCTTATCTTTCTATAAATAGTCATCTCATGACTCTTGTGTTGAACCTTTAATGAAACAACATGCTATTTATATTCTTTGTAGAACAAAGTAGGAGAGATGACTTGGAATCTCTTGGATACGTGCTAATGTACTTCCTGAGGGGAAGGTAACTGTTTTACTTGTACCTTCATCTTTGCCTGGATCCAAGTTGGATTGAGTTCTTTATCATGACATATATATTGTGTAGCCTTCCTTGGCAGGGTCTAAAAGCTGGGAATAAGAAACAGAAGTATGAGAAAATTAGCGAGAAAAAGGTTTCAACTTCTATTGAGGTACTTTTACTAATATGGTGCAACATATCATATTGTCAATGTTACGGTATCTTTTAATAGAAATTTAATTGCATATGTTTTTGGTTCAGTCTCTGTGTCGGGGTTATCCAACGGAGTTTGCTTCATATTTTCATTATTGCCGGTCACTGCGGTTTGAGGACAAACCAGATTATGCTTATCTGAAGAGAATATTCCGTGACCTTTTCATTCGCGAAGGTCTGAATATATTGGCTTGTGTACTTACTTTTCCAATTTTCATAGTCCTTTTTAGGATCTAAATTGCATCACAGACAAAACTCAGAGTTGATATATGACTTGTTATGTTTTATTGCAGGCTTTCAGTTTGACTATGTCTTTGATTGGACTATTTTGAAGTACCAGCAGTCGCAAATGGCTGCTCCTCCTCGAGGTCTTGTAAGTGAGATATCCTAAAAACTTTTGCATTTTAATATTCCAGGAGGGATTTCATGATGTGTGATATTTCAGGGCCCGAGTGCTGGAACAAGTTCAGGACTCCCGCCTGCAATTCCCACTGGTGAACGCGTACCAGGTAGATTTCCGGGCCTCTTGTTATTTTTTTTATTTTCCTTCTATTTGCCTATTCCACCATATAGCTATGGGGTCAGGGTCTAGTTCTGTTGGACTGGAAACAATATATATTAGTTCCTCTGCAGCTTCATATTGCTTCAAGTGTATCTAGTTTCCTTTCCTATCGGTAGTTCTGAAAGAATTTCCCTCAGTTAACATTGTTGCAGGTGATGACGATGGCAGGCAAGCTACTACTTCAGCAGATCCATCCAGAAGAAGACACTCTGGTCAATTAATAAATGCTGGAAGTTTGTCCCGACAAAAAAGCCCTGTTCCAAATGACTCCACAAGCAAAGATGCTATGGTATGCTTGATTTTTTTTGGCAATGCATAGCTGTATGTAAAAATTTATGCTGGCTTTGTTTTTTGTCACAAGAAATGTTTGATGGGTGGGTAGTTTGTTCTTTGTTTTGGCCCTATTCTGTTATTCTTTGATGGATTGCATGTGTTTTAGAGTGAATAGAGTTTATCCATGCTGTAAATATAAGGATTTTGCATATGAGCTCAGCTATCTTTTAAGTTGGTATTGAGATACGTAAAAATGTTTCCACCACTACTTTAGTGTCTAAAAAGTCCGTGACACAGGCCTGTGTCTAGTTGATGCCTTGACGGTTCAATTGATCACTGAATTCCTTTAATTTAATCATTGCTTTTGTCCATTTATAATATATTAGTGCATTAGTTATATTATTAGTTGGGTTGTGTTGTAATATGACACTTGGATAATCGAGTGTTGCAGATGTCAAGCTCCAATTTATTTGGAAAATCTAGTGGATCGCAGCGAAGAGGTCCTGTTTCTGGTACTGCAGGCAATGATTCTCGTACACCTGAGGGTAGTTCAGCCACCGTGAACAAAATATCAATTGGGCAAAAGAGCTTGCCTGCTGCTGGATCCTCTGACCCAAAGCATGTTTCTGCGAGAAACAATTATGATTCCACAATTAAGGGCATTGAGGGCTTACATTTTGATGATGAAGATAAGAATCGTCACTGATGCAGTTCACAGTATCTCATGTTGCTTTAAATCACCAAATTACTCGATGGACAAGAGGTAAGATTAAGACTCCCTGTAACTTTGTTGTGAAAGATGTGAATGCGACAATGGAGGGTTATGCACGAGAATGTATAATGCAATAAACTTGAATGATTTGAGAAGCCAGTCGGGGGAGAAGTGTTGTCCATACAACTGACACTTGATGACATGGGTCTTTAATTCCATGTAGCCTTCCTATTATTACTTTCGAATACCTGAATTTCTGTCTAAGATTGGGTGTTGTTGTATTAAAAATTTACTACCTGTATAACTTGTGACTTACCTCATTTATTTACCAGCTGTGTACATTTTGAGTGCAGGCCACTAAATGGGATAAGCCTGAGTGTTTGTTGTAAACTATTACTAATAACTATGTTATGATTGTCTGAATATCCGAGTGCTTATCTTATGTCTTAAATAGTTTCTCTCTCATTTGTCTTGAAAATCCATTTTGTATCAATACACAGTAATCAGATGCATTTCTCAAACTCCATCTCCTCAAAACCCCAGTAATTGTTGGAGAAAATTCCCAACTGGCAGTTTATAACCTGTTTGCCTCTTCCAATTCGAAAATGTTTTTCCTTGGCTTTTCTAAGCTCTGCATCTAGCTACTGTGCGATTTCCCAAGGGTATAAATTTGCATGCTGATGGGAGTAATAGATTTCTTTCTGCTGTTTTCTCTACCATATTAATCTGCATCCTGCTTCTTTGGAAGGGTTTACTCTTACTGTCAATGTATCATAAGTTGAAGGAATTACAGGTCCAGCTAACCCAAGTGTATTGGGTTTACGAAGACTGCACGACGGAAGTTGAGGACTCGATTACTTGTTAGCAACACAACAAAAACTGCACCTGCTGAAGACTGGCAGGCAGCAGTTGGTAAGCTTGCAATTAGAAATGCAGCCAAGTGCCAACCACTTGAATCTTACTGCAAAATAGTGATTACAGCCTAGTAGAGTCTAAATGTAATTAGAAATGCAGAAAAAGTGCGGTGTTTGGAGTGGTTTTTAAGTTTCCATATTTGCATCTAGGACGATGAAAATTTTGCAGCTGAAGATGCATTTGGTAAATACCGATGAGGCCCTGACCTCTGCCAATGCATCATAAGACGCATCTCTAAGTGCAGAATGCAGCAGAAACAACGGATTTTGAGGCCGAGAGTTGGACACTTGCAAAAACTACGAATTTACAAGTACCAATCAAAGACAAATTACCTCTCAACCATTACAATTTGTACAACATGGCAATCATCATGACTACCATACTCGGATCATATATTTAACAGCAAGGGATTGTAAAAATAGTGAGTTTCTTCATTGATGCTAAGAATCAGCAAGATTTTGGACAATTGAGTGTATGTCATATTCATAATAACAACTCATGTAAACTTAACATAACCATCACAAGAAAATAAAATGGAAGCTCAAGTAAACTTTTTTCTGTGCCTAAATATCCTTAATTTTTTGGAAATCTGAGCAATCAATCAACCATTCACCTGTAGCCATGGATGACCTTGGAACACTTATCCTTAACCCACCTAAACGAGTTGCTGAACGAGCCTTTGATTTTGGCTTGAACAGAATACACCTTGTAGCCAGCAACCCTCTTCTTCCTCTGCAACTCAGGATCGTGTAAGCTCTTACTCCTCCTCCAATTGTTAGTTGACTTGGCTTTGTTGAACTTCCAGTTATTTGCAGCCACTACGATTTCCATCTGGTGAGGCTGGTGTGTTGATGAAGAAGCGTATGAGGCGCTGTAGCACCTGAGATCTTGCATCCCACTTGGATTTGGATTCGAGTAGTCGTAATTGCTGCTTTCCGTTCTTTTGTCTCTGTACGATTTCGATCTGTTTTCATCCACCTCCATCTTTGGATTTTCTTCCTTCTGTTTTCTGATTCTCTACTATACTGTTTGTGGATGTTAAGAAGACGTGGTTTATTAGTTTAACATGTGAGTATGTGACTCATTTGTGGAATTTTCATATTTTGCCAGGTCGGTGGGAAATGGTAGTGGTGGTGGTATTTACAATGCGGTGGCGGCTCTTAAAATAGTATTAGTATGGTAGGCGTTCTTGGATCGAGTTTATAAAGGGACTAAAAAATAAATATTAGTAATATTTAATGTCTCAGTCATGAATATCAGAAAAATGTTAACTCCCTACAAAAAGAGGGTTTGTCAAAATATTACTCCTGGACCATTATTGAGATTCCACGTTCAGGACAAATTCAGATGGGGTATTTGGTATAGAATAAGATGCTGCTATGTAATGGATATTTCTCAATTTTAATTATGAGATAAGAAGATAAATAAAAGATGCTCAATATATGAAGTCCACTTGTGTAAAATTTAAAGGAACTGATTGGTATAGAATTTAAGTGGTATTTTTTAATTAAAATTGATTTTTTTTTGTATAAGATGTTCGATTTGAGTGGGGAGATGGACGCTCTAGCACCAGGGCAAAATCATTACGCATTATCATTAAGAAAATAGGAAGAGGTGATAAAAACATGTGTTTATAATTCAGAAGAAAGTTGACTACATATTATTGTTATTTTTAAAGCACCGTGCACTAGGTTTACGAGTTCCGAACAAAAATAGTTTCACATCTCTCCCGATAACAGAGCTTCTGTTTTCGTTTGCGGGTTACAGACTCAAATCCAAATAGAGCAATACTAACAGGCTAAGTAATACCCTCTTCTCAAAGGGATAACAAATTGGGTTGGGCTTGGTGGACAAATAATAAGAGGCTAGTCTAAGGCCCAAGAGGCAAGAAATTGTTCGGGTATAATTTTAAGTGTTATTTCCCAAAATCCAATTTCCCTTTTCTTCTTCTTCTTCTTCTTCTTCAACAACATAACTGGTTCTCGAAGCTCTGCCACTCCGGTGAAGTCTCTTTCCAGGTATGTGAATACGATTCCGCTCACCTTCAACGAATCAATATTTGAAGAATCAATGTTTCGAATTATGTATCTCATTCATTTTTTACCTTTATACCTCATGCTTATTACAAAACCTATATTTCTTAGTCTATCATACAATTATCCCCTTTCGCTGAAACTAAGCTTATTTTGTTGATGATTGGGTAAAGTAGAGTCTCTGTTTGATCGGATGAACAGGGAATTGCACTATTTAGATATCAAAATGTCAATTTCCTCGCTGGCTATGTTAGGCCCTTGCAAATTAGTAGAGTAGTAACATATCGATTTGGTCAGGTATATTAACTCTTACAAGTAGTTGAAGTAACTAGGTTAATTAGAATCCAAATCTATGGTTACTTTGTATTAACTTTTGGGGAATTTAGATTCAGAATCGAAATCTACAGTTGTCTTCTCACTGAGTTTGTGGAAGAAATCTGTCAGTGTCTGCTTTATAGCTCAAATTCAAGTTTTGTTGGTCTCATTGCAGTTTAATCTGAGTAATATTGCTCTTGCTCGGGAGATGATTTACAACGCAATTGACACGTTTTATCTTACGGAAGAGGAGCTGCAGAACTCACCTTCAAGGCAACATGATATTGACGAAGCAACGGAAATCACCCTTAGAATCTATGGATGTGACCTTATACAGGAGAGTGGCATATTACTTCGATTGTATCCTTTTTTTATGTTGCATTTTTCTCACTTGACCTTTAGCACTTCGGTATGACTATATGTTTCTTTATTTCTGCTGTATTTATGAACACTGAAGAATGAGCCTTTGCATTGTTTCTCCAAGTTCTCCATTTTTTCTGCAGTGTAGAACATCTGGAGACTGTTGATTAAACACCATGCATTACTTGGGTCGACATTTTACTCTTGATTTTGGTCTTTGAATTGCCTTAACTGAATTACGTCAGACCTCAAGCTGTTATGGCTACTAGCCAGGTCTTGTTTCATCGATTCTACTGCAAGAAATCTTTTGCTCGGTTCAATGTGAAGGTCTGATGTTTTTCTTTCACAACTTATGCTACCCTTTCCTACAACAGTCAATTTGATTTAGCTTTTTATACGTATTGAATTGCCAGATTGACTTTTTTAACAGAGGGTTGCTGCTGGCTGTGTTTGGCTTGCTTCAAAACTTGAAGAGTGCCCTAGGAAAGCAAGGCAGGTTCTCCTTGTTTTTCACAGGATGGAGTGTAGGAGAGAGAACTTGCCAATAGAGCATTTGGACACATTTTCCAAGGTTTGCCCTGCTAATATGATGTTATCTTGTGATAATTGTTGCTTAGATTAATTCCGCCTGTTCAACTACCTGATCCTGTTTTCTAAATAACTGATTAACTTCTCTGAGTTGCAGTATTTCACTAGTCTCTCTTTACGTTTTACAGAGATACACGGATCTGAGAGCAGACTTGACCAGAACGGAGAGGCACATTCTGAAAGAGATGGGATTCATATGCCATGTTGAGCATCCTCATAAGTTCATATCAAATTACCTTGCTACCCTTGAAACTCCACCAGAACTCAGACAAGAGGCTTGGAATCTTGCAAATGACAGGTACATGTTCTTTGGCATGCCATATAATATTCAAGTATTTTAACCAGTTGTTATATATTTGCCTCTCTGATACACTTCTATTGGACAGTTTGCGCACCACATTGTGTGTGAGATTTAAAAGTGAGGTTGTAGCATGCGGTGTCATATATGCTGCGGCTCGAAGATTTCATGTACCATTGCCCGAGAACCCTCCTTGGTGGGAAGCATTTGATGCGAAGAAAGAAGGAATAGATGAAGTCTGTAGAGTTCTGGCTCACTTGTATAGCCTTCCAAAGGCTCAGTATATACCTGTATGCAATGATGGGGGATCCTTTGCAACATCTAATAGGTTACAGGACTCATCCAATCAGTCAGTTCCGAAGGTGAAGCATTTCTCTTGCTGAGATGGCTCGTAGTTACTTTCTTTTCCTTTTTTTAATAGAATACAGTTTCACTGTTGCATCTGTTTGTGTATTATTAGTGACAGTTTGCATATATAAGCGATCTGTTGTTGCTACTTCTCAGGATGGTGCCCAGGTAGGAGCAACCACAACTGCAGATACAACAGGAAAGGAGCCTTCAAGTCCTGTAAATCCAGAAGTTGGTAAGGATATAAAAGCTAAAGGTGCTCTGGACAAATTAAAGGATTCAAGAAAAAGTGATGACGAATCTAAACCCTCACTCAGCTGTGGAGATTTGAGAGAAGAACCTGATCTGAAATCGATGTCTGATAATAGATTAGAGTCTGGAGTAGAAAGGAGCAAGAAGAGGGAGAGAGACAGAGACAGGGAAGATGAGAGAACTAGGAGTAGGGACAATGACAGGGGGCGTGATTCGGACAGGGAGAGAGATAAACTCAGAGAAAGAGTGGGTCACCGCTCCAGCAAAGGAAGGGATTCTGGTGAGTTTACATCCAAATTGATCATGATTCTTCGTGTTATAAGGAACTTGCAACCATGCTCCTTTCTTCGTTGCACATGAGTAGCAAATTTATGGTACATTCCTTGTGTTTTCTGAAAATGTGTGTGATGATCCCTTACTTCCAGACCTTGGAAGTTATAATACCAAAAGTTCTCTCATGCATAGATCCAGGGAGAACAAAAATTGCACTGTTTCCTGCAATAGGAATAAGCGAGAAGTTACGTTGATTTCTCCCAGTTTTGTGATTTTCCATCCACATCTTCGCTTTACACTCGGAACTAGTATATGCCTATATGGTAATTCAGAGTTCAGATTTGTCTGATCACTTTTCTTTTGATCCAAGATTATGCAGGACGCTCGGGAAAGCCTAAACATCATTCGAGTAGAGGTATTCTTTTTCTCTGAGAAACACATCCCATGCATAGATATGAAACTGCATAATCTTGGTCCTTTTCTCATGAAATATTTTTTTTGCCAGATCGTGACTACCACGGCTCCTCGTATTCTTCAAGAGAGAAAGATCGTCGTAAGCACCATTCATATACTTGAAGAGTCAGAATTGTGTTGACAAACTAGAAATTAAGCTTTGTAATTGTACCATGTAAACTGCAGTCTCCTCTTGTTTGGATGGAATCATTGTTTGCAGAAATCTGTGTTGGGGGTAGCGTGCTGTTGGTGGCTGAGAATACATGTAAGAACCTGTAAATTGCCCAAAACAGACATACATACTGGCAGATTAAGGATATAACGGGCACTTTGTGCATGGTTATAGGGATGATCCTTGTCCATCTTTTTTCCCCAATTCTATTAGAAATTGGTCTGAAGAAACAAAATTCATATTACATCGAATTAAGGAGCCGATAATCGAGTCTATTTAATCGCTCTCCATATTTCATGTCACCCAACTTTTTTGTGGCAGGTGAAATATAAAAGTACTCGTAAATTTTCATATCGTCAATTTTATCATTTTTGGTAGCTCATTATTGTAATAAAAACAATTTCAGCTTTTTTTTTTAAATAGGAACCCATATTATTAACGAAGATTTCCATCTACACTTGAAACATGTAGTAATGATATCACCATAAATTTCTAATATCATCACAAGTAATAGTAATACCTAGTACCACATGAAAAGCCAGCAAAAACAAAACAAAAAACCATTAGTACCAAAAAATGGCTTCACCACATGGCTTATCTTCATAATTTAGTTAATGCTCTAATGCTAAAACCAGCTCCGCCTTCAACACCAATTTACAGACTGCAGAAGCCATTTGAAAGCGTAGCTGGTGAACCTCAAACAAGTCCTGTATCAGATCTGCAACCGTGGAGGATTCTCTCGTTTACAATAGGCGATCTATCAACCCCCTGTTAGTGTTGGAACAATAACGCATCATTAATGATCAATCTCCACTAAAATCCTGTTTAATTGTTTCTAGCATGTAAAGTTACTTCAATTAGCATTCATCTCAATAAAATTCAAACCTCTAGGAAATTACCAGGTCAAGCTGAGTCATCCAGATCAATAAAACTGGTTTTATTCACTGCAGCTGCAGATTTCACAGATGTACGCTTTTCTTCAGCACACTTTGGTGACTTCCGAACTACAGGATCTGACGCTCCGGGTTTCTCCTTTTCCATATTGGAGTAATGCAAGTGATCGGGATTCAAAGGTAGGGAAGCAGGATCAAGTTCAAAAGAATCTACTGGCACTCCATCTCTTTCAGTGCCTTTCAATGGACCAGAATTTGATACACGGTGTGAGAACCTATACAGCTCATCTGGTCGTATCCAAAAAGAGTCAAACTCACTACGGCCACTTCTCTTGAAAACACTCTGACATCCAGGAACTTTATCCAAGTAACAAACTCGTATACCTGCAGCATCATCAACACAACAGGATAGCACCTCCACAACTTCATACTGGAGCTCCACATGTTTTTCTGGGTTTAAACTCCAGCCAACATCCCAGTCCTTGAAGAGGGCCCAAACTTCCTTCTCTCTTGGGTAAATGTCCCAGGTACCTCTCTTCTTGCCTGACACACAACCCATTTGATGAGAGAACGTATTGAGTGCAGATGTCTTCTCAGTTTTCTTACCAAGCTTATAAGTACCACAACCAATAGGTAGCCCAGCAGCCACCCAATCTTCTTCAGCTTCAGATATAGGAAAAACTTCTAACCACTTGAAACAGAGTTCAAACGGGGAAGTGTTCACCTTTGTTATCTTAGCATAAAATCTTGGCATTTGGTCCGTATCATCATAACAAGCCCAGGTTTGATTAATTCTGAAAACGTTTGCTTCTCGATCCTTGTCGAACTCATAAAATTCTGGATCAGGACATTCATACGTTACTACACTTGGATCTTCACCAGATTCCGACTCAATGCCAGAATCAAATTCTACTTCAACTGTTTCAGCAGCACCACCTTCATCACCTTTTCTGCCAGTAGCACATTCTGCATCCTTGTCTGGTAAGCTTTCATCAGCGTCGTATTTCTTATACTCAGAATTTTTACTCAGTTTCCGTCTCTTGATTGGACTAACGAGTTCATCATCATCATCATCACTCTCATTGAATTTGTAAGTAACATTTTGTTTTAACCGCGATGATTTTCGTTGAATGTGCACAGTACCATGATTATTATCAGTGGCAAAACCACCAGAAACTGCCTCTAGGTTCTCCTCATCAGTGTCAGTATCTACTGAACTATCACTGCCCTCACTAGAATCAAGAACTACCTTCCTGGTCCTCTTTCTACTATTTTTCACATCTGCTGTGTCTTTAGTGGGAATACCATTGGATTTTCCACAGTGCTTGTAACTGGTCCCATTGGCTTTCAGATCCCCGTTTCCATTGAAAACACTTCCTGCATTAATACCACCACAACTTCCTGCCTTAACACCTGGGTCTGGATGAACAGCTTTTCTGCTGGCAAACCCGTGCAATCCTGCATCCGATGATGAAGATACTTTCCCAGATTGACCACCAACTTTAAAGTAGCTCTGATTTAATTCAACTTTCTGGTGGGAAGCAGAAGGCTGACTGAAGCCACGTTTTAAAGGGACCTGAGCAGCTGGTTGACCCCAATTAGCTTGACCACTAGTCTCACAACCCATAAAATTCTTTGAGCAAGCTTGACAAGTCAAACGCTTGTTTATATGTACTCGCTGATACTGGTATCGCGTATGGCAAAATGCGCAAGCTGTCCAGAACACATCTTGCCTAGCAGATGAGCTTGTTGCTGCATACTGTTGATTCAGGTTCCTGAAAGCATTATGTACATTTACACTGCTCTGAGCACCATGACGCTGGTTAATATTAGAACTTTTGTTCATGTAGTGAGGTGGCGCTTTAATTGCTGCAGATGCCCGGATCTTACTGTCATACAAAGATTTCTTTGCCGCATCTGTGAGAATCGCATTTGCTTCGGAGATTAACTTAAAAGCAGCCTCTGCACCAGGTAACCTGTTCTTGTCAGGATGGAGAGCAAGTGCAAGCCGCCTATATTGCTTCTTGACTATTGACTCATCGACCAACTGTTCAATTTGAAGAATGGCATACCAGTCCTTGTCAACTCCCAGCATCTTTTTTCTTGCAGAACAATGAACATCACATACGCTAAGAAGCTGGGAAATATTATCTATCTCTGGGTACAGTTTTTGTGCTTTCAAAGCATAGTTCCGCGCTCCTTCAAAGTCATTCTCTGCCATTTTCTTCTCGGAAAGTTCCTTGGCCCGGATGGCATCATCTTTGTTGCATTCCATCACAAATATAACAACGTGCAAGTAATAGAACCAGATATTCTTTCTCCTTATGTGCTACCTGTAACCACATTAACACAAGCAGACTTAAGCATATAAGAATGTATTCAAATTACAGTTTGAGCTAAAATAAGTACTGAAAGTATACCCTTGGGCAATCACAGTTCGAGAACCTGAAAAAACATAGTGATGCTACCTTAGAGCCTAGACAATGTCACTACAATTGATCAGGCTGCAACTACAGCAGTTTGCAGCCAAGGCCAACTGTTTACGATTACAATACAGCACTTATCTAAACTTCAACTGTTTACTAAAAAAAAAACGAACAAGCGCATTGCTCTCCAGTTTGCCAGAAAGGGACTATGAGAAACCAGACCACAACATGCAAGTCAGAAGTCGTGTAAGTAGATGAAGCTGTTAATAACTATTGCCATGCTATAATAACTATTGCCATGGCTGCTGGACAACTACAAACTAGGTTAGAACCAATTTTCCTAAGGACCCTTGACTGAACACTTTAAAATTCAGAGCTCACGAAAAGTATTCCCAGAATATGTGGAACAGCAACGAACAGTTATAACAAGTTACAAAACAGGCATGCAACAATTGAGACCTTAATCTCGCATATCAGCAAAATTGAGTAAAATGCCTACTTTTTTTCCTACCAGCAGCTTCTTACAAACCCATACCCTAGTCCCAATCCAAATTATCCATCTACTAAACGAAGTGAATTAGCAGTAGCAAACTAAATCTAAGTCAAACAAACACATTTCAGTAATACGGTGAGTCCATGAGAGCACTAGAAGTCAAACAGTAGCCAAAGAACCAACTCAAAACGAAAAAGATCGAATCTTGACCATTAAAATTCCAAACAGAAGTGAAATTGGAAACAAAGATCGAACCTTGACCATTAAAATTCCAAACAGAAATGAAATTGGAAACAGAGTTGGACGGAAACGAACCTCTTTCCGATTCAAGGTAGAGAGAGAAAGAGCGAGCAGTAATTGTGCATCGAAGTGGAGCAATTGGATTGGTTTTGAATTGGTTGAATTGCTGCAAAAAGGAGAGGGAAGAGGAGCAATGGAGGGAAATTGAAAAGGGGATGAAATTTTTGTCGGGAGCAGTGAAGAAGAAAGAGAGAGATCACAAGGGACCCTTATTTCTTCTCAATTTTCATTTACCCCAAAAACTTTTCAATTTTGGGGGAGAAACAAGAGAAGGGTTCTTGTGATTCTCAGGAATACCACAAAATATTGGAGTTTGGAACAATCTAGAATTATGGTCTTCATGGGCTTGGGCCTAGATCTTGTTGGATAAGGCCCAATGGGCCTTAATTTGTATCGCGTCTCGTTTGTAGAAAAAATTGGGGTTGTTCTGATATAACGGACATACGTGACTCCCAAAAGGGCTTGAAAAGCAAGAGCTGCAACGATCTCGATCTCAAGTTTTATGTTTTTTTAGCTTTTGAAGTTATGTTAAGCGGCTATGGAGTACTTGATCTCAAGTCGTATATTGTATTGGGCTTAAAGTTTCAAATGGGGTCTGTCTTGTTAATAGGTAGTGATCAGATTTTGAGCTTTACACGTAATATCCAACATCTTATATCGATTGAGATTGTAAGGGATGAAGGGTATATATGTAAACCACCACTCTCCTATTTTATGAGGTATTCTGGGGAAATTCAAAAATAAGTTCGTCCCAACTCCGATTCAAAGCAAATAATATCATAATGAATAGTAAAACAGTCATGCATAACTTTACATGTAATACCCAACATCTCATATCGCTTGAGATTATAAGGGATGAAGGGTATATATGTAGACGACCACTACTCTCTTATTGTATGAGGTATTTTGAGGAAATTCAAATATAAATTCGTTCCGGCTCCGATTCAAAACAGATAATATCATAACGAATAGTGAAACAATCATGCATAACTTTACCGGTCCAACGAACTGAATCTCGATTCATTAGTGGTCGGTTGTTACATTACAAACAAAAAAATAACATGAGGAGTCAGCCTTTTTGTCCTGGCCATGCTTGACGGTATGGCTTGCCTAAGCCGCGCTTGACCTTATTTGGATTATGGATTGATCATGGGACTATGCTATAGTCTCTAAGATTAGGTCTGACAATGGTATGCATATACTTTCCATGTGTCAGGAAAACTTCATAAGATAGGGTTGGTATGCAGTTTATGCGGAAAGTGAAATTATTAATAAATGTGAATAAAGTGATTAAGAGTGTACTTTAAGTGGTAAAATGTGTAATTTATATATAAAGTTCAAATTATTTATTATTTATTGAAAATACGGACAACTTTTTTTTTATAATTATACACAAAATCTTGTGAGGCGGTTAAAAAATGAAAAGAATATGAAATTATGTTTGACATGATGAGTATTTCCTCCGTCTAGCAAAATTATGTTTGACATAGTGAGTATTTCCCCCGTCTATCAAACTTCATACATTTATCATTTGTAGCCGTCTCATCAAACTTCATATATTATTAAAAAAGAAAGTTATCCCACCACTATCAAATAATAAACAATTTCAACTTTACACAAAAATTACACACTTTATCACTAAAAGTTTAATTTTCTCCACCTTCATTTTTTTACATACTTTAACTTTTCGCATAAAATGACACGTCAACCGTAATGAAGTTTGATGGGATGGACCGACTGCAATTTATCATTCATTCAATTAGCGTCACCCTTGTGATTTTCAGTTAAACCAATAGTCCCTCATTCCTAATGAAACATTCGTTTGTAATTGCTCTAGTACGCATTGTGTATTTATGTTATACTTCTGTAGAGGTGAGATTTATTATATAGTTGTGAGAATAAATTGTTGCGAAAACATAAATAACTTATATGTAGCAAATGATTACGGGAACATAAACATTGGAATGGGACATATACATCATTCACCAATTTTATCAACTTCGGGTTCGTAAGGGGGGAAATGGCAATTAAAATTTGCAAACTGAATTGAATTGTCCTCTGGCTAGAATCTTAACACAAGAACACAAGTCAGACTGTCAGATAATTAAGGCAGGTGATACCTTTCATGCATGAGGAAAGTTTCCAGAAAGTTCTACAGTTACAACACAATACCGTTGTTCAACAACTACCGTTTACTGGGTCACTTCTCATGGACCAAATGACACTGAGGCGCGTAACTAGCAAACTCAATACTGGGGCTGAAATCTGGAGCAGCCTTACATGCATTGGAGCTTCTTTCGACTTCGTCATCTATCTTTCAGTTGCCGCTGATTATCAGATTATGAAATTTTGTCAGGAAATAGATTTTCATGATTTTTCTTTCACGGAAAAGTAGGGCCATGCATTTTTTTCATTTAAGACAGAATGATCGAATACCACGAGATGACTTTATCATGACTCGAGTATTATACTCATAAAAAGAGATGCAGAGCAGCATCCAAGGCACAAGAAACAAGTAAAGACATGGCAAAGTGGAGAATATCGTACTCTTGGACCGTGGTTGGATGTTTGTGGGGGTCTATTTGATACTTGGTCCGAGTCCTTCATCATCTCGGAACTTCTGAGCTTGTAAAATGTCTCAAGAGCCGTTGTCATGAATGGACGGACTATATTTGCTTCCATGGCTGAAACATTTTTCAGCTACAAGTTTCAAGAGGTAGCAATCAGAATACATGAATCCCATCTTCTTAACATGGCATCAGAAAAGGGAAACTGTAGGACAAGAAAGAAGAGACCACCATACCTTCAATGCATAAGTAGGATCCTTGGAGATAACTTCTAACCCAGTTCCGATTTTGTGAAACCGCACATCCTTGATATCTTCAATGAGGGATCTCACCTATGAAGAGGATAAATTTACATTCCAGTGCACTGGTCTAGAGAAAAGAATAAGGATACAACACTAAACAAACTAACCGTATACACGTCGGGAATGTCTTCTCTGGCACTACATGAAAGAAAAAAGTCAGTAAAAGACACCACAAATTATTACAAATGAATACACCTAGTAGTAAAACCACTTACTGGTCAAAAAGAAGCCTTGATATTTCTACATAATGGAATGGTAAAGGCTGAAACTCTTTAGAATCTCGTTCTGATTCCAGCACTTGCGTTAAATTTTCTAATGCAACAACGAGATAAACGTAAGAATTTTCATTGAATCACTATATATAGAATGCCGAAACACAGAATGACGCACGAAAATAGCTCAGTATCACGAAGACAGGATGTCAAGGACACTTTACTAAACCAAGGTAGAATCCTGGCTCTAGATATATTAGTACTGCTATTGCCTCTAGCTTTTAATATACAAATAAACCATAAACGGAAGCCTAAAACATCCTCTCTCAGTCCCATTCATCTATTACCAAAGAGTGTCAACTCTCAATTGCACTGTACACTGAAACAAGAACACTGAGCATAACATAAGAGTGGTGGTTACTAGTTACTACTAATGTTGCTCACAAACAGATTTGAGCTAGGGACATGAAGCTGCTAAGTTGTGAACAGCTGATTTTGGGAATATAAAATTTATTTGCTTGCAACACATGCCCAGGATAGTAAAGCACATGAACCTCGTTTCTCTGGGTCTGGGAAGACAAGTGAAAGAGTCAGATGACACGAAGCAGGAGAAAACAAGACAACCAGGGCATGGAAACTTGTGCACATAAAGCTGTTTGAAGGACTGATGGACACTGATATCACAATCCGCCTAACATGTTTAGTTGATTATAAGCACATGCGGATCCCAAAATACTCTAGCAATAATTTTCAGTATTTGCCTATAGAGATATCTCAAATTTGAAACCAAGGAGTTTGGAGTCATTTCAAAACTTTAGTGGTCATAATCCAATCCCAACACCTGGGTAGGCCGTAGAGTACTACATGAACAGACCTGAGACCACAATATACTAAACTAAATTGGCCTTTCCCTCTATAGATATCACAGTGACAAACAAATAAACAATAACACTCAGAACGAACTGACAACGAAGTCAGCTTAGCATTTCACCTCCAACCAACAGGTTGGGGTTCGAGTCAACTTAGCAATTTCAAAAAAAAAAAAAAAAAACACTAAGAACGAACTCTGTGCCCTTAGTTTTGTTTTTATTCTAATATCCTGAACTTTCAAATGTGAATTGATCTACCATCCAGTGTGGCTAAGATGCAGTAGATATGCAATCGAATACGAAAACAAACAAATAAAAAAGGATACTTCTTTGAAGAAATAAAGAGGCAACTTACCAACAGACATCCACTGTGGAGGTCGAATGGTGCACTTGCCTCTCTTCTTCAACGCCATGGCCAACCAGAGCGGCACCTCCGTATGGAATTGTGGTTTGAAAGGACCAAAATCTCCCTATCCAAAATCCATTAAACAGTTTAAAGAGAAAAGGGAAAATCACTACCCAGCAAAATCCCAAAAAAACAAAACTTCAATTTGAGGTTTTCGAATTGGGAAATCATACAGAGATGAAATTGAGTGTATCCATTCTTGCATTGGGTACGACTTCGATGGTTTCATCTTCCGCAAGAAACTCCAACTGCATCAAAATTGCAAACAGATTTAGAAATTATCAGATGAGCACATAAGAAGATTATCCATCCCAGTTAGCAAAAGATCTTACTTACCTCTTCTGATGAGAATGCAGACGTTTGTACAGCAGATGAGCCGGCCATTGGCACTGTGCTAGCTTACGGTCCCGGCCAGGAGGCTTCAGTTTAGGTGGATGGCGGCAAAACAGATTATTTATTTTGGGTCCGGATCTGATTTGGTCCAAGGTGATTTGTGTGAACAAATTCTTGGGCCCGTACGATTTTACGGGCTCCAAGGTTAGTGTGCAAGCTTATCAGAAATACCTCAGCACTAATATGTAAGTAGGTCTAATTACGAATATAATTAAAACCTACTCACCGGGTTTTTCTCATTGCGGGATCGAACACTAATATTAAAAAAAATGAATAAAATAGAATAGAAGGTGACAAAGTAGTAAATAAAGTAGGAAATATGATGATAAAGTAGGAGAAATATTTTTTATTTTTTAAAAAAGTAAAATGAAATTAAGACGGATCAAAATGAGAGGTAAGAAGATGAAATTAGGACGGAGGGAGAGTACAATAGGGAACAATATAGGGAACAATATGAATAAGAATGAAGTTAAGCACAAATTAAATTGAAATGGTGACATGAAACTTAATACATGTACGAGCAACTACGATGAATAAGGAACTCATCAAATGTTGTGTCGTCCTCGAACATTTTCTCATTGTCCTGCAGCCATGGGTGAGACTCCTCTGGATTTTTCAAGTGAAATTACTGAACATTTTAAATTTTTTTAACGTTGCTCGATATTTTCAAAATTAAATGTAAAAATAACATTCCATACAATAAATTACAGAGATAATTATAAATTAGTATAACTTTTCAAACTTCTTACAATTTAATGACATGAAATACTTACTATAAAATAGTGACAAACTTCATACAAATTAATTATTTTAGTAAATTTGAAATAAAATACACTATAGTTGATAAATATATCCCATACTCATAGGAAACTAGATCAAAACACGTTTACATGCCAATTGAAGTAAATTAAACAAGCATCGGCTTATTAATACAAGCATCATCATCAAAGTAATCGACCTTCTAGGTTCCTACATATTTCATTGTCATATTCTTTTATTAATTAGCATGATGTTTATTTCGTTTTGCTTTATTGTATTATATGATGCTTAAAATTTAATGTTAAATTATGTATATCGTACTAATATGATACTTGTTAAATAATGCTTGCAGTATTAATATAATTTTTGTATCATATTTGATGCTTGAATTATACGATGTTTGTAATGTAATGTTGAATGATACTTGCAGTACTAACATAATGCTTGTTTTCTATTAGTAATACTTGTAATATAATGTTAAATTATGCTTGTAATTAAATTTGGAAGAAAGATGCTTGAGATGATAATAAATGTTAAAATTTTATAAAAAAGTTGAAATTGGAATAAAAATGCTTGTAAAATTGGAAGAATGATGATCGTAAAATTAGAATAATGATGCTTGTAAAATTGAAAAAAAGATACTCGGAAATATATCAAAATAAACTAGAAAAAAAAAATAACGTGGTGGCTAAATAATATTTGATTATTTTGATGCTTGCATAATCTTAATTTATTCACTATTCTAACTCAAACAAAATTTAATTAGTTAATTGTACATTTATTTGATTATTAAATACATTATTTTTAGTATTTAATTTGAAATTGAATATATAAATATTAATTTGTAATTTTTTTATATATTATTAAAGGATGGTATTAATTTGTAATTGTTACAAATTAAAATGATTATTATCAGTTGTAGCCTGGTGGTCATGAAATAACACGAGAAAAGAGGCAAGGCACCGAATAATTTTAGATCACTACTTTTTCAATTAATAAATGCACTATGTGTAGAATTACCAATTTACCATATATTATGTCTAAAATCTATCTTAAATAAGTTATGTTATATTTAGGGTGCCTTTACTTGTCTACATAATTTTAATAAAAATCACCTAAAAATTGTTGAATCAATCAATCTTCTCTTAATTTTGTTAAAAGAGTGCTCAACATTGAAAATTTGAGAATTAACCGTACTACTTTTACATAACCTGAAGAAGAAACATGTTTATTGTTTATCAACATTTCATCCTAAATTAAATGAGGATCCTACAACTAGTGGTCTGAGTTTCTTTTCAAGAAAATTTTACACAAGGGTGGGAACTGTAGCTTTAATGTACAAATCAGATCCACCTACCAGTGTCCAGTTCATGTTACATTTCTCTCAAAACTGGCTCAACTTTAAGTTACAAGGATCAATATTAACTCCAGAGATTGCACAAGTTGATTTAGGGATCCAGATGGATAGTATAATAACGCGAGCAGATTATCATCACTCGACGCTCTACCTTGCACTAGCTTTTCGGTTCATCAAGTCGTGATAGTACAGTAACAAGCACATGGGTTGACCAAGGATGCTGAAGAAACACCAGAACATCATATTGCCCACCTGGGAAAATACAGACAATGCGGGACCATTTCCTCATTAATCACATCAAATCAGATTGCAAGGGAAGTACAAAGAAGTATTACTGAGTGATGGCACTCATGGCATAAGAGTAACAAACAAAAGATATTATTTTGCTAAGCAACGCAAAGCAAATTCAAGTTAGGAATAAAATTTGACCAAGAACTAGCAAATAGCTGACATCCCAATGCAGGATACTACAACTTTTGAGACAAACACATATGATGCGAACTTCGAAAGTTGAAGTATAATTCCAACCAACAACATTTTTTACTTCTCCACGGGACACATAACTTTATTGGAACTCCAACAAGAAAAAGAACTCTACCTGGTAGATCCAACAACCTCAGACCCAGACCTCTCCTCTAAAATGTAAAATGGAAACCAGATTCGTATAATTCTCCTATTCCTTTTAGCCGGATGGTCATTCCAGATTCCAGAAGTTTCAAATTTAAGTTGGCAACTTCTGAACCAGATTTAATTTATGTTAGCTACTTCTGAACTAGACTTGTCGAATCAGTAAGCTACAGTGTATTGTTGTTTCGACTTTTGACAGTCCAACAGTTTGTTTGGAATAGATACAATACAAGAACAATTTAAATGGAATGCAGAGAGTCAGAGACAGACAACAAAAGCAGATAAGCTACAACAGAAACCTACCATTGAGTTCTGGAATTTGTTTTGCAAGTAATTAGTCACAATGACTAGCGGAACCTGCACAGAGAAATAATAGATGAAAATTTGAATGTACATTCAAATTTCATGGTAACTACATGTTATACCTGAAGCATAATTCCAATGAAAGCCCAAAACTTGAATATGTGGCATGGGACGGCTATGCATAACTGTAAGCAAAACATAGAATTAAGATAGATTAAGCTCACAGTAATGAGTCCGCACCCATGCACCAACTCAGAGAAACAAGTACAAAAGATGACACACAGACCTCATGGAAAATAGCAGACACGAGGAAGGCAACCAGAATTGCGACTCCCTGCATCAGAAAGCGATCGACAATTATGAACAAAGATATTCTAAATGAACATATAAACAAATCTTTGAGCTAGAGTAAGACCGAATGGAAGAAATACCTTTGGTACACCATTACTCAATGATGGAATATATATATGTCGGACCATCCACTTATGGACAGGCTGCAAATAAAAAAACACTCCCAGTGAAGATGAAGAATAAGGAAATTTTAGAATGAAAGAAAATTTTCAACATATTTCAGACAAATCTAGTTGCTTGTCCAAGCCATAAAGATTGGTAAGAGAAGCCAGTACATCCTCTAATTATTGTCTGCGTGGTTCAGATCAATAGAAGATGAGCTTCAGACTACTCTACGATTTTGTAATGAGCAGGACTAAAAGTCAAAGTTGCACATTAAGTACTTGCGCGGAAGAAATATTGGCAACATATGTGGGTAGTTGAATACAAGGCAATTTAGATGAGGGAATACACAGCACCAGGCACAAGATTTCATTTCCTTCTTGATTGCCATGTACTGCACTACTATAAATCAGGCCCACAATTTTTTATGGTCGATAGGAAAATAGTTGAATATCCAAGTCAACTGGCACAGAAATTAAACAGCTGATGTAGGAATAATCTACCCTAAGAATGATGATCTAAGAAGCTGGCAAACAAACAGTGTGGTGGCATTGCATTGTGTTTACTTTTGAACCTAAAAGAATTTCGTGTTGATTTCAAAAGGATCGAAACTAGCACACAAATACGCAGTAAGGGAAAACAAATGGGAAACAATTTAGATTTCTTGAATGGAGAAAACTTCCAGTTCCAAACGTACCATATTCCACATCCTCCAATACTGATGATAGCAGAACATTTGTCCAACCGAATACATAATAGACAATAAACAATTGTTTAGCAGCCATAAGATGGATGGAGGTCCAAAACAAAGAGATGGACTGAAGGGAAATATCGTTATATTCGTCTACCTCCTCTACAGTTCTTGCATTCCACCAATCTTTGTAAAACTCACGATCACCAAAGCGGAGAAGTTCGGCAAGTATATTTAACCTACAGCACAGAACTGCATGTAAGTACGACCAGGACAACATGACACTTAGGATGAAACTGTTTGAGTTGGGCATGCATGGTTTTACTTTCTGAATAGGCCTCAGATATTGGAGAAGGAAAGCTCTTCAAGCACATGCTTTGGGAAGATAACAAACTATCAATGCAGGCATCAGATCATGACAGCTGTTTGCTTTTCATGGAAATACCCATGTTTTCATATCTAGATGCATTAACAAACTCTTAATTTCTATTTACATTCTTTCAACGACTTCAAAAATTCAAATTACAAATGCCCCTTGCTGAAGTTCAGGATCTAACCAGGATAAATAATTAAGGTTTGGAGTCGGAGAAATCCTTGTTTTTTCATTATGAAAGTGTAAGGAAATGGGAAGCTATTGACCGGTGGAGCTGTGGAGGAAGTATCACATAAGCCAAATTAATTGGCAAGTAAATGATGCTCCCCTGTCCCTTTTCATATGGAGCTATTGTCAAATAATTTATTGCCTTGTATTACTTCTTAAAGATTTGAAAAGATTTTATGCCTTGTATTACTTCTTAGCTATGTCACTATAGCAACATGAAGTTTGAAACTACCCAACAGCTTGTCTAGCAATTACTTATCATAACTATGAGTGTCCAACAACTTTCCAGAAAGCAAGATACAAAAGGTCACATGTACAACATGATGCTCTAGATGAGAATTTTTTTCCACATTCAATCAACAATATATATTCAGAAGGATGAAGGGTAAGAGAAACATACCAAAGATGGAAAAAACAATAAAACATGCAGAGCCACACGTATAAATTTGGGACCGAAAGCTTTAAGACCCTCTCTATGGCATATAAAAGGTTTCCTTTCAAAGGATGCTGAGAGTTCTGCACAATAGGATTTATGTACTGCAAGACAAGAAAAAGTTATCAAGCCAAGTTAACATTTAACAGAGAAGAAAACCACAAAATGGGAAAGAAAGAAATCAAACGAAAACCTGCTCGACTATAAATCCCATGAATCCTGTAAATATCACAAGCTTAATGAGCTGGCGGACCACCCAACCCTTTCGAATGCATGCCGTACGAGGATAGCTTGGCTACAAATAACATCATCCAAGATTCAGATCAAATAATTCTGATATATCGTCTTAACGAAGGTAAAGCTATATGCTGTATTCACATCATTTACATCTATCAACTTCAATATAGACTGAGTGAATAATGAGCACTGATTTGAGGCTACCGAATGATTTAGGGAGTGATTGGTATAGAATTAAAACTTTGAGTTGAATAAAAATTTAGTTGATTTTAAGTGATTTTAACCCAGTTTTCTGAACTAAAGTTCTTGGCCAAACAGCCTCTTAATTTGGTGAAGTGAATTACTAGGCTAATCTATAAACGTTGTCATCCCAATCCTCACATTTATAAGCACTAATTTGACATTGCTGAATAATTTACTCTGATGCCCGGTGCAACAAGCAATTTTCAAATGATTGAAGGTGCGTAATAAGTGTTTGCTTTTTTTCTTTTCCATTCATACAGTACACTTTATCCCTTTCGCATAAGGTTTTCTTTTTCATCTTTCAACCTTTATGTTTCTGGTAGAGAGAGTATGCACCTAAGCAACCCCTTAGGTTTGCATTCCAGTATAAATAATGGTATGATGGTAATTTTCCAAGTTACCTATATTATGTGACAAACCACACCAAGAGGTGTTATACACAGTTCGTACAAATCACTATTAGTAACTGAATAAGATCGACAATGATTTTATAAGTACCGACCCTACCTCATGCTTTATGTTCTAAGACTTCTGATTTTCCATGCAAAGATAAAAACGATTCATGTACACATGCAAACCATGTATGCAAGTCTATATTTGAGAGGTCATATTAGCCAGTTTCAACATTTCCAACTATATGTACAGATGCCAGATTGTATATGATTTCTCAATTAATTAATTACAATTTACACCATATTAATTAAAAGCTGAAGCATATGTACCTGGTAACACAACGTCGGTGCAATCATGAAGTATGCCAGACTATTAAAACTAATATCATAAGAGTAATCAATGTCAACATTTCTGGATCCGCCCTGCATCGTGAAAATAGCTTATGTTAGGAACAATATGGTCTATGCTACTTTGTCAACGAGATGATAAGCAACAAATTTTATTATCCAACAAGAATTCACTAAACAGAAAACACATATGTATGTCCCGCATTTGTATGCTAGCCAGAACTAAGCAAATTTCTAGAAACTTTAGTTCAATGCACTGTTTGACCCCAAAAAAAGAATGCATGATAAAGTTCAGCCCAATAATTGGCTCAAAGGGATAACCGGATTGCAAGATTTAGCACAAAAGCTTATCCACAATAAACTACATGTAGTATTGGCAGGCTAGGAAACATGATCACTATGTAATTGTAACAGATTAAAAAAAAAAAAGAACCCTTGTGATTACCTCATCAAGTGATTTAGCAATTGCCCTCAAATCATAATTCGTATGTGCATAAGACACTAACTTCAACCATACGATGCAAGAGAATAGCATTAAGGTGACACCTGATAGAACAGCAGAATCACACCTGCAAAATTTAGAAGTCATTCTCCGGAGCCTCTACATGATGTTTTATTTTATCTATTGAACATCTTAATTGAATGGATTTTATGGTTAGGAAATCTTAATTCACCCCCCCAAGACTATTTCTATTTTCACACTCCAGTGTGCCGGATCTCTTCCAAAGTCATAATTATTTACCCAGCCTACATAAGTACAGGCTCAGATGCAATTCTTTTTTCCCTCTTTCGGAGGCCAATCTAGTTATGATTGGACGAGTGATTGATTAATACTAACTTTTTATTCAAGATTATAAAGTAAGCATATACAGCCTTGCATAAATTATGAAATCATCAGTGGACACTCACAAAATTTCAGGCGTAAAGATAAAACTGACAGTGTCTTTAGTATATGCCAGAATAAGAACTACCTACAACTACAACAGGGAAACTTTGATCTTAAAGCATTGCCAGCGAAGATGTTAGGGATGTCCCTTTGAAATGAGAAAAATGTTATCTTTTAACACCTTCAATAGCCATCAGTTGTCAGAATAAAGTATTCCAAATATTATTCATTTAATTATAGTATATAAGAATTATAGTATCAGCAAACTTGATGATTTTACAGTATCATTTCCTTATCCAGTTGCAATTGTTCAATAAATTACAATATCAAAACATGAGTTTACGTATCCTAACAAGCAGTTCTTAAGATTGAAACAAGTCGCATCCATTCTACACGAGATAGATTAAAAAAATTTAAAAAAATGGAGGTAGTAAAGAAGATTGTAACAAATTGCCAGTGTACTACAATCTACGTGACTGAAACAGATTGCCCTGGAATGATTTCTGTAACATGCTTCCCTTCAGTTGAAATTTAGAATCCTCACACCGAAGTGTGCACGTGCTACATTTATTAGATACAACAATTTTATTTGTGTCCAAACTAGGTGAAGATTGACCAACTGAAGGAACAATTATTTAGAAGAATGAGATTTGAAGAGCTAACCTAAGAATAACAAGGACTGGATACAAGACAGAGGTTGTTGTTATTATAACATGAAGGAGGACCGCAACCTGCAAAACGGGGTATTCATTAGGATAGAAAATTCATGAGTTGGGGAACCTATAACAACTGAGATCAAGAGTAATTTGATCAACACAAAAAATTAAGCACGAGTTCCAATTTTGACCTTTTGGTTATTTTTACATAATTTTGATAGCAATAAAGAATAAATTCATGTTGTTCTGTAAAATTATCCAGAATGTGTTGGAAATTATGCATTTTGCTATGCAAGCAGTAAATAAAATGATGGCAAAAAAAACAAACTAGTGACTCAAACTTACACTTTCAGATATACACTTCTGTTGAGCCATCCTCTCGACAAGATACGCCGCAAGCGGGAAAACAAGTAGACTTAAGCTGAAAACAAAGCGAAGTGTTCTCAACAAGATATAGTCGCCGACCTATTATGACATGTATATACACTCGTATGTTTTTTACCAGCACATGAAGAGGGGCCAATCCCTCAATGACTTAGGACCAAACCAAAAGCCTACTTTGATTAGCCAGCCATACTGCAAGATCAGATATATGAGATCCTAACAGTACAAAATAAGGAGTTGAAAGAAAGCATTTATTTGCTTCAAAATATTCAGAAAGAGGTATATCGATTCTTTAGGCCTTCGCAATCATCACAAAACCCAAACGTCACTACTTCATGTATACCCGATAAACAGTATATCAGTCCCTCGTACATGGGACCATAAAAGCAACAGAGACGCACCTTCATCAAATTCTCAATAATAAGTCTGCTATTTACAGCAACAAGCACCACAATACAGAGGTTGAAAAGACCCGCATGGCTCTGCAGCAATCAAAAAGTACAAGGAAATAATAATCAGTTTCGAACATCCAGTATTTCTAAATTCTAATCACCCCACAATTCTAGGCAACTGTTACCAAACCTAAATCACAAACTCAATGGTATTGTAT
Source organism: Plantago elongata (assembly GCA_036897095.1). Lineage (NCBI taxonomy): Eukaryota > Viridiplantae > Streptophyta > Magnoliopsida > Lamiales > Plantaginaceae > Plantago > Plantago elongata. The sequence goes on along the minus strand of JAYMSP010000206.1, from coordinate 33,838 downwards.
CCATCCACTTCTTAAAATAACCACTGCTAATTTGTCCTACCCCTGAATAAAGTCATAAACTAATGCTAAAACGAAAAAGTAGATACTAGCAAGAAGCTTAGGTGAAGCATAAATGCCATGCATCATCTAATCTAAATATCTAACAGTATAAGCTAATTAACAGAAAGTAGTTCTACTTCAACAAGTCATGAATAAACGTGACATGACGACGAACTCTAGAAAAACTGCTAGTAAGTAATAATAACAGTATAACACCATAATTCAACTTCAATAGCTATTAAAATCATGGAAAATTCTTAGATAAACCGGGTCTATGAATAAGTTGTTCAGTTACCGAATCGAAATCTAACATGGAGCAATAAAATTAACAATAAGCACACAAACAAACCTGCTTGAAGATAGCATCCGAACTGAGCGGACTCTCCTTAATCCGCCGGTGAGCCGGTGCCGACGGCCTGTATTCGTATTTCCTCGCTACCTCCGCCTTATCCGCCTCTTTCCGGCGGCAATTCTCTCCTCCTCCTTCTTCCTTATCTTCTTCCTTGCAGTCACTCGCAATCACAGATTGAGTTTCTTTGACTTCTCCTCTGTAGAGATCTCCGATCAAACTAGCAGCTCCGTCCTGATCAGTGGCGGACTCGTCGACGACACTCTCAGCTCCTTCGTTGGAGCTGGAATCCGACTCCAGCAGAGGCTTGGGGGCGGCCGTACGGCGTCGAACGTGGTTGGACGACGTCGTTGCTAGACTATCCGGCGAGTCTAAGATCGCCATTGCAACGCGTGTAGAGAGATAAAGAGTAACAGAAACGTATGGAGATTTTACCTGATTTGAAAAATGAGAAATGAATATATGATGATATAGTGATTAATAATTAAGTATTGGAGAAGAGAGAGGCTATTGGATTTTGGGCGGTAGGCTTGTTACTGCTGTTTAACTAATCGGAATTCTCAGAGGTGTTTCCAGATTTGATTTATATAAGAAAGAGAGTTTGAGCGCGTGAACCTGGATGAAAGAGATGATGATTGGATTTCGATTTTATTAAAGGAGAAAGGTTCTGGCTCGGACCTTGCTTAAAGCCCGATTGGTGTTCGGTTTTACCCTAAGATCGTTTTTTTACCGTGCAATTGTTTCTGAATCCGTTCAGTAATGAAATAAATAAGTAAATTGTAAATCGTACACATAACTTAAAATAAATGTTTAAAATTCCTTATAAATCACGGAAGTTGTTATCCAATGCCAAGAGGTTGAGTTTAAGTATAGAAGAATATATATAAACATTACCATAATGAAAAGATATGAATGATTTTGTAAATTTTAGAATATCAAAGTTTAAAGGCTAGTCAATCATCATCAGAAAACAGAAGATGAAACAGGAGATAAGAGCCGCATGATTCCGACTTCCGAGTCTCGAATAACGTATGGAAATTGGAACTGCCGCAACCTTTGTCTTTTGGGTAAAAAACGCAGACTGGAAATGAACTTAACCGTGAACCTGTAGAGCTTTCTGCAGATTCAGGCTCTTTATATTAACAAAAAAACCTAAAAGAAATGCAACTCAAGAAAGTGTCATGCAGATGATTCAAATCCATGTGGCTGTACACAAAGTCACAAACCACGATAAGCATAAAAGGAAGATAAGGGAAGAGTCAACAAGATAACTATTCATTCCAATAATTACATTGACCCGTATTCACCTAATTATAACAAGTATAATAAATATTGCGTATGATGAGAATAAATAATTTGATTATATAAGTTAGGTCTAATAGTTATATCGTCGTCTGCGAAATGGAGGAGTTCCTTTAATATACATTAGGTGTGTACGTCATAGAATTTGAAAATAGTGAAGAATCAATCTATTTTACACTTTTATCTATCAACCTTTTATCAGTGGCGAATATATGCCTACAAACTAAGGGACTGTTTGGAAAACAATTATAATCGATCTATTTAGCACGATGAACAGTGATTTGGTCTAAAATACACTTCAAATTCCCTCATTTCAATTTCATTCCAAACACAATTTCACCAAAATCCATCCAAATATAAATTCAAATTCTATACCAATCAGTCCCCAAGTCACGTAATTTTCTTAGAACAACAATTTATGCTCAAGCACACATCATTAATCAAATGAACGAGGCGTGGACTTAAGGCGCGATACAATAACTATATAAATAACATTTTATCTATACTAAATATTTAATACGTTTAAAAATATATTTTAGATTAGTAACTTATAAATTTTACATGCATACAAGTTAAACTTTATTGCTTTATGTACGACTTTGAAAAACTGTAAAATTATACTAAATAATTATCATAGAGCAAGTTAAAAGTATAAAGCGAATAAAACGTCAAACGGTATAAATCGATAATACATTGTGTATTTTCGAAGTAATTCCATGACATATAATAAGGCTCATAAATAATCGTGTAGACTCACATGAATTTTAGGTTCAAACACACTCAAGGCGTACATATATCTACAAAGATACCAACGATTTAACCCCAAAGTTCACAGATAAAACTAACCCTTTTTACCTGTGCCCCTCGAGTTTGGGAGGACGAATTTTGGCATCTAACAACTACTATAGACTAAAATAGACAGTGACCGACGTGCATAACAACGCCATAAATTGGAATACATAAATATTAATGGAGGACGTCATGAGTACAAAACACCGACAAAAGGCAAAGGAAATAGTGTACAATAGAGGCAATTTGCGGTGGAGAATGACCGAAGCAAACCACGAGAGAATTCTCAACGGATTAATACATTATAACGGGTGGCATTTCGTGATGCGATCATATGGAGCTGGAGTGCAATGAAGAGGGTGTATGGTTCGATCTTTAAAGGATACATAAAACAATTTATGAGTAAAATGATATTGTAATATTTACTGTTTAAAAATAAATAAAAAAACATTATACCATATTCTAAACTCCCAACAAAAAATGCAACATTATCGGGTGTATATATAAGTAGTCTTATATAAATACCACATTTTATTATTTATCAACTATACATTCACAGTACACAACACACTTTGAACTTCATATCACAAAACAATACAACAAAACACAATTTTTTTACTTAATATATTTAAGTATATATAGTTCATGTATAAAAAAAATATATGCGGCATTTAGTGTAGAAATTTTTTTATAATACACTACAGTCTTTTAGCTCACTTTAATTTTACACCTGTATATTTTTTCTTAGAGTCTACATTAAAATGTTTAAAAAAATGTTCACTATCACAAAGGTTGGATGTCGTCCAAAACTTTCGTTAGTGAGAGTAAAAAAGTCATTTTCCAAACGTTTTCCCTCAATGTATTATCTAATTTTCCTTTCTATTCACTCTATTTTCCTCCATTTATTGTACACATAAACCCTAATAAAATCCCCCAATTCTCAATTTCCTCATTTTTGTCCAATTCATACAATTTAGGTGAAATTCCTAGTAATTCGAACATGACGGATAATCGAATTCCTACAATTTACCAATATAAAGTTTCAAGTGCTCGAATCACATCTTGAACGGACGGACATTCCGGTCAGAGGTTCGAGAGATGCTGTTTCTTTGGTGTATATATGTTAATTGTTTGTATAGTTTCTATTTGGTGGGTTGTTTTCGTAGTGTAATTTGTTGATTTTTTAATTTGTGCATTATCATGGTTATTACAATGTTAATTTTTCTGTTGTTATGATTGAAAGAAGAATTTGAATATTGGTACTTAAAACTGTAAACTTGTACATAAAGTGTCACTCGACACACCAACCTTTTGAAAAAAAATCAATATATACCATAAACTATTCAAAATAAAGAGCCCGCTACCTAAATCTTTTATTAAAATATCATTTTGCACTAAAGTCAAGTTAACACCGTATAAGTCTTGTATATGTTGACTAACGTTTTAGTACAGATTAAAAAGAAAAAAATTTCGTTGTAAAATTGAAATGAGTTACAAATTTTTAGTGAGAAATGATATTTTTTATAATTTAATATGAAATGTAAGTATATATCAAATATAAAGTGGCCTACCACTACCAAAATGAAACCTACTTTTTTGGTCTGATCCTGATCTGAACCTCCATCCTCCATGAATCGTCATCATTATCGTCTCCAATATATACAATAGGAGTTCAGTTTTTGCTGCCTCTTTGTATACAATTTCTCTTCCTTTTATTGTATTAAAAGATAATATAGAAAAATGCTAATTAGTTTGGTAGTAGCAGATGTTACGAGTTGAAAAAGGTACAATATATTTTTGAAATAAATATCTTCAATTGTTATAATTCGATTTTAATACCTTAAATCGATACGGTATCCAATTTTAATACCTCGTGACACGTGATAGCTTAATTACGTGACATGTATCACATTGAAAAATATAAAAATATGTTGGACCTAAACGTAAATACGATCGTCTTTATTAATTTTAAATAGATCATAAGTTTTAACAATATTACTAAATTATCCATATAAAATTATATCTCTATTGAAAATAATTTATAAAAAAATAAAGAATAAAATCTTCCATGACTGAATTCTTTCCCTGTCGTAAAGATTTCAGATCCAGTCTGATGGAAGCTCCACGACGGAGCTTTCATATCCGGCAGCATTGGGTGCTCCGTCGAGGATGAATCACTTCCGAAATGCACAAATCCAATTGAAATGCTTATTCTAGCAAATTGATTTTTTGATTTTTTGATTTATTTTGTATGTAATAAAATGTGAAATATTTTTTTATATTTTTAAAAATATTTGTAAATTATATTAAACAATGTATACCCATAAATTACAAGAGAGTGACACGTATCCCACCTATCTTACAATTAACTTAATTTAATTTAATCATTTTTATTTTTTATTTATTTTTCATATATATAAATTTAATTTAAAATTATAATTTATAATTTTTCAGAATTTTCATACATTCTTTTTATAATTTGAAATCAAATTTCCACTTTTTCTTCTTTATCTTAACCTTATTTTATTAAGTTTATAAAATAGAATTGATTTATAATAATTGAAAGTTATGTGGTGAAATTTAAAATTGTCAAATTTTATTTTATTTGTAATTTCACTCATAAAAAGTTTAAATTTTTTAAGTGTCATGTGTTGCTTAATTAAATTGTCACGTGTCACGAAGGCATTTAAATTGGAGACAATATTAAATTATGATATCAAAATCGAACAATAACAATTAAAGATAATTTTTTTAAAAAAGTCACAGTAATTTGTTTCAAATTTTTTCCCGACAATGATTGATTCAGCTGATGTCTTGCATCTTATTTAGTACCCAGCCACACTCATTCCAACATGCTGATATTTACCCACATAAATGTTACGAGACCAATTTGGCCTTTAGATTGGTGATACGTCTACGTATAAGTCAGAAGGAGTATAATTGATGGACCCGTCATGAATGTATATATTGCTAGTCTTGCATTATGTAAATTGTTCCTCTTAACATCCTCAACTCTCAACTTCAGATTATCAACCTCTTAAGACTCTTATTATCTTAAATTTTGTGAATAAAGAATCGAGAAATGAAATATTTAATTAATTATATAATCTGATGTACTTTATATAAAATATGAATGCATATCATGTTACCAGTTTAGAAAAATAAGGGATTAATGTTATAGAATATTCGATATGAGTGAAGAGATGGTCACTACAACAGTATAACAAAAAAGGACTTAAATACCGGATTATTGAATTAACGGAAACCAATCCATAAGTAACTGAATGGATCACCATAGTTACAAATCGGATCGCATCGATCCGAATTCAAACCCTGATATTTTGTTACGGATAAAGAAAAACCCTATGAATATGATCCCAGATTTTATATTTATCGAGCTTCTGTTCTTATCCAATCTCGATCCATTCAAGTTTACTGCATCACTCGATCTCGCTTCTGCAGTTTTCTCCTCCTCTTCGTCGATCTCCATTCTCCACTCTATCGTCTTCTTCTCACTGCACAGGTACTACCCTTCCCCCAAAATTATCGAAACTGTTATTGTAAATTCTCTATCTTTTATACATTGTTTCTTATAGGCTGTAGCTTTGCAATAAATTTTGTACTGCTTGTTACTCTATATATTAGGATTTAGGAGCAATCTGAATTTTGTAGCTGAGGTATCTGTATGGTGAGGTTATGTGATTTGCTTATCATCAGGCTTATTTAGTACTGGATTGATTTTGCTGATTGCATTCTTCAACTAGTTTAGGTTTGTTATGAAGCTTTTTTGTAGCTAGAGCAGGAGAACAAATTTTAAGCTGTGTTCAATTAACAGTGACTGATTGCGGGGAGAGCAATATGGATTTACGGAAAGTTATCGGTCCTCTTTAGAGTTTGGTGCAGAGTGTAGATTGTAGAGGATGATAATTTTCTCTCAATAAGTTACTGGCTAAAAAATGCTCGAAATGCTACTACCTCTTAAGTGGATTCTCTACATTGTGTATAGGCTATAGAACCTGAAAGATATCCTGGCACTTGTTAATTCTCATTTGTTCCTGTCTAGCAGAGGATCTCATAACTCTTCGAAAATTGTACGGAGCATTTGATTGAGGAGAAGTGAAAATGTCCAATATTGGGACATCGAAGGGCATTTTGGAGATAGTGAAGTTTGGAATCTATGTCGCTGTTCCTATAGGGCTCATGTACTTCTATGCCAACAACAGCGAGAATCTTCAGAAATTCATGGGCAAGGTGACAAATACTGTACTTGAGTTAATATTTTGTTCATGCGTAAATAATTGGTATTTTTCATGTTTTTTGTTTGTCGAATCCTATTTGAAACACATCAAGATGTGGCCAAGTCAAGTGAGGTTCTTTATGATCGGCTGAACTTTTAGCTGCTCACTGCCTCACTTTGTGTTGCTATTTTTGATAAATACTTTCCGAAAAGGAACATCTATCATCACATTGTTATATTGTAGAGTTGGAGGACCATTGTATGCCAACTCCAACAACATTTATACATGCTATGCTCTTTCTCCTTTTTGTATACGATCTGAAGATCTTTGGTTATATTTCTTGTAGCGTCAATATGTGGTGTATCCACCTGAAGGGCCTCGTCCTCCATCACCTGAGGAAATGAGGGAAATGGCAAGGGAGTTAAAACGCAAGAGAGACATGCAATGAAAAGTTCCCCGTGCATTCAAGACTCTTTTTAGTTGTAGCTTTTGTGCCCCCAAAGATTTCCAGGCAACTACTTTGAGCATGTCAAACGTGGAATAAATGACAGCTTACCAATATGTGAATGTTGTTGTGACAAAATAATAATTTAGTTGTCCTTTTACCTACTAGATGGATTTACTTACCCGACTAACCTTACTATTGTTTGGATGAGATACTATTTAGAGATAGAAGGGTTCATCTCCATTTGCTTTTTGTAGCCAAGACTTCAAGTCTTTAACGGAACACATATACTAGAACTTGCATGCTTACAGGATCTCAAACAAGTTTTTCTTTATAGCCTCTTCATGTCTGTCAAATGTGATTTGCAGTCTGACTTGTGTTGTGCAACAATTAAGCACGCGTATTGTACATCTGTTACAGTATTGAATTTTACAGTGTCAAGCACGCATATTGTACATCTGTTACAGTATTGAATTTTACAGTGTCAAACGGGATCGTGTAATATCAGTTGCATTAGAAATTTCACTAGATAAATAAAACTCAGCATTTATGCAGATTGCAGAATACCCCCCTATTGCTTCATGTCCACTCCCGGGTGGCAATCTTTCGTAGCTGTAAGAGCAAGAACTCGAAATACAACATGAAGCTGTCAAATACAGAAAACACTTTTTGCAATTTTTCGCAAGTTGAGACTGGTATATCTTTTACAGTCAACCGGTTACTAACTATACTGCAGAATGTAGAACCACATCATATTGTTTACCCCACTACAATAGGTCTTCTGCAGAAATGCACTGGGCTTGTTCAGTTGCTTTTATCATTCTATGGGAGCTCATACTAAAGACCTCTGCAGCGAAATGTACAGGAGTGGCTTCCAAATTGTGAGATCATGTCTACAAGTCCTCCATAACCACACACAGCTGTAACCTGTAAAACAAATGGCACATCAAGAACATAGTTAGAGTTGATTTTGTGTTTGCCTGTCTGGGATAAGCAAGTATTTATGAGATCCATGCTCTAGTTTAGTTTCTTCTCAGACTCATCGCGTGATCAAATTATAACTTCCTCATTCCTGAATTATCCAAAGGCCAGTATAGAATTACTTAGACAGAGCTGTTAAGTATTGACGTTCAGATATACCATCTACGAAGAAAGATGCCAAACGAAAAAAGAATAGCAGCTATACTGCAGGATAATATACTGAGTTAAGCAGAACTTACTCCCATGGGATGCTTGGAAATCGAGAAAATAGATTGAGGAGCACACTGGATCTGGGAAAGAACATCTCCATTCATGTTAAATCGAGTAAGCATTGGTTCTGCTCCAACAGCCAGAATCTACAGAGATAACAAAACCTTCTCAAGGCCCAGTGATGAAAGGTCATGATCATCACGACAGAAAGAACATGCATTGATACACAATGTTCAAGTAGCAGATGCAAGGGACTAAATGAAAGAAGTTTTCTCTAGAACTTAAATAATTGCCAGGAACAAATTGACGAAGGACAATGAGTAAATAATGTCGGGCAAGGGCTCATAAGCTAAGTCACAGGCAAAACTAAGTATCATTCTTACGAGATCAAATTTTTAGCATGCTATTACAAAGTTCATAATGCTTCAATATCCATCTGGGCTAGAGACGAAGAATGGGAGTAGATGACCCATAGATATCGGCCCCATAAAAAAATTTCAAGACTCTAAGAAGACTGACATGGAAGAAATACTAGACCAGAATGACATTAAGCAAGACTTTACCTGATTATCATCGAACAAAACATCCTGGACGGCAACACGATTTACTGTTTTAGAAACACATTCACGAGCAGGAATATTCCAAAGTGAGATGGAGTTACCTTTTCCACAAACCTGTAAAAAATACAGATACATGGAGAACATATCAAAGTTTGACCGACATAGCACAGAGCATCACTGCCTGACAATGGCAAGATTTCATACATTCCAGTTTGAAACAATAGTGTGAGGTGAGGTGTGAAGGACAAGGTCTTAATTAGCAGCGATACTGTACTACTACAATATTTGACTCCAGGCTGAACATGCTCATTGAGTTGCTACAATCATGTAGATTGTAGGAAAACTAATTAGATACTTTCTGGAATAAGCACTCAATGCTATTTGAAGTACAAGAAAACAATATAACCATCACGGTCTAAGTTTTGAGAGTCTCAAAATTTATGTTTATTTTGAAACTGGCTCTTTATAATTACTCGCAACCAGATAAATATCAATAGAAAGCCAAGCAATGCAAACCCTAGAGAAACCAGGGATAAGTATGTCTAATCTCCTGAATTCTGATACTTCTAAGTCTGAAAAATGCTTATTATGTAAAAGTAAGTCAATATGTAACATATTTGCAAATTTCTTACCAACCAGCTCTCGCTTGCATCAAGAGCAATGCAACTCACAGACTGCATTGATGCATTTGACTTTTTGTCCGTTTCCGGGTATATTGATTGGACACACTTTCCACTTCTGCAGTCTGTGGCAGACCAGATAAAATAATCAAATCGAAAGCATTAATAATTCATCCCAGGAATTATATGATTGATCAATGAAATTAAATACCCCATATCCTTGCAGTGCCATCTTCTGAACCAGTTATTATCTGAAATGCAGCCAAAATAGCCATGGAGGTAAGAAGCATTGATATAAAAAGCTATTATAACAAATTCACATAAAATATATTGCGTAGCTGCAGTAAGTGGCCCTTTATAAGTCTTTAACTTATACTATATCACACTGAGATGCAGCGAGCACTTACCTCGTATTCCTGAAGTCTTTAACCCATCCATACACAGACATATAGTCTTGGATAACAGTTACGTAACATAATACAAAAAAAGACGGAAACTCGGACCTGATTACTAGAATTGCAGGCGATGATACAATGTAGGTAGTTTGAATGCCCTTTGAAAACCATCTTGATTTTTGACTTTTCCTGGCAATAGCAAGTATAAATTGATTTAGTATTGGCCATTTCAGTTGCATTATTGTGATGTTCTTCCTGAGGTGGGAAACACAAAGATTATTTGGCCAACGTAACAAATTACCTACCACGTCCCAGCAATATGCACAAGAATCACCAGCAGCAGCATAAATAGATCCACTCTGAGGTAGCAATAAGAAAATCATATCAGATACACAGAAATTGGTAATCTAAAGACTAAGAACAGAACCACTCAGTTAAGCAAAATGGGTAGCTATCAATGGTTAGGAAAATTAGTAACATAGATGACTATAAATGGAAGATTAGCGATCAGTTCATGACTAGCTTCAGCCTTGTTCATAAAGCCAAAATTTCAGCTGGGTGTTAAGTGAGTTTCTGAAGCTTGGAGTCTGCAATCATTCTTATATTATCCTAAAACTCCTCTAGAGGTATAAATTTGTACACTTTACAGATGACAAAATAGGCTTAGTCCCAGACTAATTATGTTAGAAGGATGGCAGATTTGATTTGACAAAAAAATACCATTATATTCCATCAAATTCACTTATCTGCATCTTAATCTCCAAATGGACAACAAAGTCTAAATGGGCTTGGGACAAAGCATGCATCAACATATATAAATGTCCAAAAGGTAGAGGAAGATTAAGAATAAAAACCTGAACATTAACCGCAATAGCATTATTCTCTGGAATTGGAGAAAGTGCACCCCAAGGGCCTCTGAGCATCAGAAGAGAGGTTGGTGAATGGTGATGATATATAATAATGATAGAAAACTAAGGAAATAAATCAGTCCAGAAAGGTGCCACACAAATTACAGGTTTGACATGGAAGACAACGATAAGAACGAATAAAAATATTGAAAAACCACAAAAGCTTCTTCCAGCGCTGTTACACAACTGCTTAAGTATTACATAATTATGGTAAAAACCAGGGGTTGCCACATTCCGGATATTTGTTAATGATTATTGCTTAGCAGTTGTCAGCTGACTAATTGAATGAAGCTAAAATTAATGTCAAACCCAGAGGTCATACAGGTGTATAGATGTAACACCAGGGAGAGAAAAATAATGACGCAAAAGTGTCCCAGTATGATGGGTAAGGAGAGAACTCTGTAAGCTAGAATTGTCATCCTAGAATATTTCTCGGGCAAAAATAACTAACCTATGTTGTGGATTCACCAAATCAAGTACTGGTTTCAACTTGCTTCCTGCAGAGCACAAATTAGACGCGATAAGAGAATGGAGTTCAACTAAAAGGTACCAAATGCAGATGCACTTAAGTACTTCACCAACTAAAGAAAGCTGAAACAGAATTCGTAGAAAAAAAATGGAGGACACTGAACAAATGACAGCCAAGAAGCACATACATGAGATGGAAACTGAAAATTTAGAAATCAGGGTGCTTAAATTAGGCTCTGAAATTTCACAAATATTTTTTACAGTAACATAAGAATCCAGAAAAGGAGTACCGAAAGAACTATGTGTGCACCCACAAACCTTAGCCAGACAGAACATTATGGTCGGTAGAATCAAAGCTTATAGTAACACCCATATACTAACCAATGATAATCCAATTTGAGAATATTCCGCTAAGAGTTTATCCTGTAGATTACCTCGCCCAGGTAAATCACCACCAATAATTTCTTTCCATTTCCATCCTCTTATTCGGCCATCATCACCACAACTACAGAAGAAAACCATAGTTACTTAATACACTCTAATTCCATCTAGTGGTCGACAAACAAGCAGGCTAGAAAAGAGGATAACGCCCAGCAGTGCCACATTACAGAACCTGGAGTTAGTATTATAATCTAAACTTACGAAAACGAACACTCAATACCCCTGATATAAAATGCCAAACCACAACTGTAAAACTCCGAATAAACTATATCAAAGGACACAAACTAATAAACAAGTACCTGAGCAACAAAGAATCACCATCCTCATCTCCGCCGTAAAACTTAACATCATAAGCAGGTCCTTGATGTCCTTGAGTTAGAAAATGCGGTTCAGCCATCAACCAACTTCACATCAAACACCAAAACTCAGCCACTAAAAACTACAACTAAACGCTAATCAACTTCTCCGATCACTAACAAAATCTGCATCTCATTAATTTCCACTTACTTCTGAACCCTAGCACTTCCACAGCCCATTGCCTGCAACAACAGCAACAGAAAGGGGAAAAAACGAGTTCACATTCCAATCGAACAGTAAACAGAGAAAAGGAAAAGTAGATGAACTTACAAGGCACGAAGAGATCGAGTAAGAGGCAATGGAGCCGTCACTGGAGGCGGTGACGATGAAATCGGAATTAGTTTTGTAAGGAGCGAACGCAGTTCGGAAAACGGTCCTTGTGAGGGTTTCTCTCTCCTCCATAATAGATTCTCTGTAAACATCTTCGTCCCAATTTCTGCAGTCCATCTTCTCCACTACCATTTCCGATTTGACTGTAAATTTCGATTGAAAATTGGCGCGATGAGTCGTCACTTTGGAGCTGTCTCAGTTCTATACTTCTATGGACTCGACGTTCTTACTCCAGTCCACTACCCAATTCTCATATTTGGAATTGACCCCCAGCTTCTTAATTTTTAGATATCTGGCGATGCAAAATTTTCATCCGTCACCATTTTAAAATGATTATGTTAATTGTATGGTTAAATATTTTATATAGTATTCTCGAAACTGTCAGACGAGTTTCTCAAAGTTTAAAATATATATTGAAGGACAACTTTTTTAATTTGTTGTTGACTTTTGTTAATAAATCATATTTACAATATTTTTATTAGTTAGATCATTTATTTTAAAATACAAGTTTCGTTTAATTATATATAATATTTTATTAAGACGAAAAGTACAGATTGAAATGCAAATTAACACATTAGTGTCCATTTCTTGCGGGTCACGAAGTCGGGTTAATATAATTTTGCGAATTTTCGGATCATAAAAGATTTTGGACTGATAATAAACCGTCATTCTTAAATAGGCAAGAACATTACTCGAATAGCCAAAAATATTACTAGAATAGGTAAATACCACACTTTCAGTTCATTTCGCGGGTTATTTAGTAGATTCATTTCAGATACAATAGAAAATGAACCATCATTTTAGATAAATAGATAAGAACATAACTCAAATAGTTGATTACATTACCCAAATATATGTGAGCATTATTAATACATATAAATTGTTGTAAATGGTACAATATAATTAAGAACATTATACACTCGATCGAACATTGATCGTATAAATGAGAACATTACAATACGTACACATATTGTAAAAATCGTAACATATACTCAAAAAATATTTACATTCATGATTGAGAACATTATATATATACGTAAGAACATTGTTTGGATAATAATATCATTTTTTCTAGGGCTTTTTTACCGTCAGACATACTTTCGCCCTGCCTGACAACAAGCATCGCCCTAGTATAATATAATACTTTAAATTTTTATTTTTCATTAAATATAAAAAGACTAAAATGTCCATTACAAAATAAGACTCAATAATAATAAATATAAAATATAAATATTAATTTTATTATTAAAATTAACATGCCCACTGACTCGCCCCGACGGCACTGTGGTACGTCCGCCCCGATGACCTGGTTGCCCGGCCCATATAGTCCGATCCGGTCCGGAAATAAAGTCGGCCCTATTGGATTACCATATGGGCTTCTACCATCTGGCCCACACTTTTGAAACAATTAATTAATAATAATAAAAATGAAAATTAAAATAGATAGTAATTTCGTGAGATTTAATTAAATAATTTTTTTTATTTTGACGAAATATATGGAATTTTATTAATATTTATATTTTTTATATTTAAATATTCAAAAGGCGAAAGGGCGATCGCCTTGTTATGAAAAGGCGATAGGATAATCACCCATGGTGATTTGATGTGGACCGTTAGATCAAAGATCTAATGGTGTATTTTTAATTGCCTGTTGTCAGGCATGGCGAAAGCCTGCCTGACCGTAGAAGAGCCCTTTTTCCTATTATATAAACTTGTTTGAGATTTATTTCCAAACTGATTAGCGATTTATATACATAGTATACAATTTATCTACATACTTGATCATCCATCCAAGACTCACAACAAGACTCATGTCAAATTCATCTACACATTTATCTGTGCAAAGAATATTATATGCATTAGCATAAACCTTACACACATCACCGAAAACATTTCATACATCACACTGACAATTACATCATACTTTTTTCATTCATGAGGTTGTAGTTGAACAAGCAGAAAATCACACACATAATTAAGAACATTATAAACATAATACTAATATTATAGTTATGGTTTTTAAACATTCAACATATAATACAGGATGGTAACGTCACGATTATCAACATTAGGGTATAAGTTTTGATGTATATCATCAAAACATTAAATATATCAACAGAAACATAAAAGATATAAGTAAATGCATTAATCTCGTGCAATAAAGTACTGATTTTAACATATTTGTTAAATGAACAGTACCAATAATTGTACTATGTTTAAGTTAGCATTTTGTTGTGCACGATTTTTAAATTTATATTTTTAATCTGAACAAATACTGATGAAAACACCAGATCTACATATACAAACATCTTAAGACAACACGAATTTCACATAATTCAGTAGAGATTCAAGCGAAAATGAGATCGCGAGATGAAAACCATCAAAATAATCACCGATTTTACAAAAACTAGGTTGAGATCTAGCTTTTCGTACCTTTGTGATGTTGTTTCCGATTAGATCTAGTTGTTTTTTAGCATTTTCAAGTTCGATCCTTTTAAACCACGTCGAAATGGAGATCTTCGAGCTCAATAACATAGAAACCACGTCGAGATAGAGTGGTTCGAGCGGTTTTCGGCGACTAGGAGGTGGTTTAATTCTGGCGAATCAAAGCTCCAAAGGGGAAGGAGGTGAAATTCTAGAGAGCGGAATTTTCTATTAGCTAGGTTTTTACAAAATTTATGAATACAATGTGGGTTGAGGTGTTTACAGTAACTTGCTTTTTGTCTAGGGTTGTTGTATAATTAATGAAAATTAGTCTTTTTATGTCTCTCTTAGGGGTGTATGCGGGCGAGTGTGGGCGGTTAATTGTAAAATTTATAACCAACCCGGCTATGGCGGGTACGCCAATTCATTAACCGCGGCAGGTGAAATTTTATCCCAACCGTCGCGGGTCGGTTGACTACTTGAAGCGGACGATTTGGCGGTTTATTAACACATACAAAAAATGACATATATGACGCATTAAAGAAAGAGACATTATACTTCATAACCTCTAAGTACTCAATAAACTAACCCACAATAATAAGGGAAACTTAACACAATCTTATGCATTAATACAAGTAGGCTAAGTACATAATATTTGAAATGCAATATAAATTCATGAGTTGCTCAAATTACAAAGTTCATGATAAAAATTAAGGTTGGTATTAGTTTGCAATCTGTGTGTAAATGAGAAAATGTAAAATTGAAACCTAGGAGTAAATGAGTAATGAGAATTTATTACTATTAATCTAATGCAATAAAATATAAAATACATACTAGTAACATATATAGCGGACGGATGGGCGGGTTGACAGTTAGTCAACCACCAAACCGCCACCCACCCGCTTAATGACGAGTTACAAATTTGTAATCTGCGGACGATTTTTGATAAAAATTCTAACTATCAATGACAGGTAGTTGACAGATGGTTATTTTTTTTTTTATGTACAACCTAATCTCATCTCTTTAAGAGTTTTAGGAGTCCCTCATCCTTACTAATTTGTATATACTTCTTCCTTTTTTATTATACTAATATTTTTCTTTAATCATGGAATTTAAATAGATTTCTGTTGAAGCGCCTTGAGCGTCTAAAAGTACGTTTCATATACATATAATATTTAAAGTTAATCATATGATACGTGTACATAAATATGTAATGTTTAATTCGTATCAACAAGATACGGTCTCTTAT
Source organism: Plantago elongata (assembly GCA_036897095.1). NCBI lineage: Eukaryota > Viridiplantae > Streptophyta > Magnoliopsida > Lamiales > Plantaginaceae > Plantago > Plantago elongata. The sequence goes on along the minus strand of JAYMSP010000206.1, from coordinate 17,733 downwards.
AAAAAGATACGGTCTCTTATAAAAGTTTGAATATAAATTAAGAAAATGCTAGGTGCATGAGTGAAAAAAGATGCAGGATCAATACCCAAACGCATTTGTAAAATGTGAACTGCATGATCTTGTAATAAGCTTAATAGAAATTTAAACCAGATTAGAGTCTGGAAATCTCAAAATAACAAACCACAAGTATATACATTTTCAGATTCGACAGTGAGTAGATGTTCTAGCCTGAATACAGCTGCATGCTACGCCATTAGAAATTTAGCATTATCTCACCATATGCACCTGCAATATGCAAAAAAGCATATGAATAAGTAATCTCCAAGAGAACAAAAGCAAAAGACATTTACCCGCCAAGTCGTTAACTGATGTAAGAACAAACCAGGGTTGACTTATTACTTTGATTAAAGCACTCTGTGACAAATTGCAGGAAAGAATCCATGTCGTCTGCCATTATAGCGACTCTTTCTGCTTCTTTTACAGATTCAGCAGCCACAAACTCTTTGCTTTCAGCTTCTGCAACTTTGAATGCAGCAGATATTGCTGCTTCTTCAACTGTGTCGCCAATCCCAAAGCCGTGAACTGGTCTATGCAGCAACTCTTTCGGTCTCGCAGCTGGGGTTTTTGTGTTTGGAACTGCATCTTTTTTTATCTTGTAGCAGTTATGAACCTGTGAATTGGTAAAAAACAGTTACTTTCAAATGCATATTGGATTTCTCCTTAGACAGGTCAAGCCACGATGCTATGTAATTAGATGTTCTGTTCACTGTGATTTTAAATCGTTCATGCTGAAAAGACTATAATGAGTCAAACATAATGCACTTTATTAGCTGGACACGTACTACTTTTCCTCACTCAGATTTACCTCTAAGCAGTACGATTATGGAGGCAATGATTGAGTGGCTAATATAGAAGGAAAAAGTAGAAGTAGAGAAAGCTCAAGAGGCCAACGCGATGGAAGCCAAAGTAAATTAATAAATCCAAGGATACTTTGAACATTGAAGTCTGGAGCTGGCAGCATAGATAAAACAATTTTCTCTGTCATTGATTTACTTTGCTAATGTTCCAAAGAGCCATGATGTAGTTAATTCTACAATCAAGTGCAGTGTTGGTTTAGTATCTACATGAAACCTCAATCGCTGAAAGAACGATTTACATGATAATCTATTCACAGACAAGTCAAATAATTTTGTAACCAAACAGGGTCTATCTCCAAAGGTCACAATATAAAGCCAAAACAAAGTATAAGTACAAACAGAAAGATCTAGAATGTAGAACAGCTTCAGAAGTTCCAGAAAATTATTGAGCTTCAATTATTTCCCTTGATAGAACAGGTAGATGCTCAAAAAGTTAGAACTACTTTATACAAAGTACCAGCAACATGGCAGAGGAGGTAAAAATGACTGAAATGTCTATTGTCCGTTAACTAGATCACATTATCTGTTCATATCATCCAAAATAGAAAAGAAGCATGAGGTGTGAGCAAATACTACTATAGTCAAGGCAGAGTCACAGAAAATCAATCCCGGCAAAAAGGAGAGGACTAAACATGTAATTTAAAAACAACCTCCACACACGTAACACCATTGATCAGGACACTAAAGCAAAATGAGGAGTTGCATTACAATCCCAGCTCATTATCATTGCAAGCTTGACCAGTATATAACGTATAAATTAACTGTTTTAGTAATTGGAATCAAAACTTACCTTTTCTAGTTTGTCTTGTGCAACAAGTCTCGACAATCTAGCAGTCAACACCCTTTTGAAATTTTGAGGCACCTCTCGTCTTTGCTGCATAAATTAAACAACAGAATGCTAATACATACCAGTTTTTCTTGGTGTTGTATAGCTCATGCACTTACCGGGTTATTTATGCAGTTAAATTTCGTCGTAAGTGTGTGTTAAAGCTCATATAAAACACTTCTGAACATACACATGCATTTTGTAAAATGGCTTCAAAGTATTCTACATAAACTCAGAGACTGCGAGTGGCTCGTAGCACATGTTCTGTTCATTATTCACAGATCCTACACATGAGTGGTAGATAATAACAAATGCACAATCTTTTTACTGCACTGGAGGGACAGTCAACATTGAGGTGGTTGGCTGAAAAAAATACTGCTTGAAAATTGAGTAAAAGTTTAACCAGGAAGGCGATAATAGAGCGTATACTGGAATCCATGGACATACTAGAACCGGGGATACATTCAATAACCTGATCTGCTAAGCAATCAATTGTTAACATTAATATCATATTTACTTATGTCTCAACTCTCAACGAGTCAGGTACCAAATTCACTTCCAATCAACCAAGTCTGAGGCAATAAATGAAGTAGAAGTTTATTGTTATGCTAACTATACTGTTTTCCAGATGATATATACATATTATGGGATTTCCATGGAGGCTATCAAACAAACTATGTGAGGACACAGCTTATAGTAAATTTTAGCTTAAATCAGAATAACAATACAGTATAGAAATGATTAAATTGGATATAAATTTATATACCTTAATGAAAGTAGCAATTGCACTAGAATCTGATCCATCTGGCTGTTGAAGACTCGACAGTGCATCATATATCAACACATTGTACCTGAGATCGAGGCAACCAATATATTGCAAGTGAGTGGAAAACTTAGCTTGACCACATAAAAAAGAGGAAAAACATGATAAATTATTGTGACTTAACCCGAGGAAATTTCACAAACTAAGTTTCTTCTTTCTCTTACATTCCAACAAGTCTATTTTGGATAGTAAAAGATCATGGAATTGTAATTGCAGCAAAGAACGGAAATAAGTGGATGATGAATTTTGAATGACTCCTAGTTTCTTCAATAGTCTCCAATTCACTAGAGAGACAGCTTCCGAACTTCTACATTAATAGCATAGCCAAAACATCAAGAAGAGCTATAGGTGTTATGCTGTGTATCTTGCTGTTATCCATGTTGAGGAAAAAAAATCTCGCAGAGTTCAGTATCACATCCTCATTCTCAGACCACACATGATTGGAAAAGTGATACGTAAAATGAAAGGAAATGTCGCTCACCTGGTAGCACTGGTTCCTTCAGTCACAGGCCTAGTTGCTTCAACCATAACTACATCTACTACTGCATCTTGATCCTGTGATGATGGAGTGAAGGAAGCAGGAGCAGGTGAAGGTGAGACTGACTGTGGAGTAGCAGAAGTCTCGACAGGATCGACCTTTTGTTTTGGTGCCTTTGATTTCTCTCTTGTTACCTGGCCGTTCGCAACACCCAAATTCCGCCATTTATCCTGTGCAAGCATACAAATAAACATTAGTAATAAACAAGCTAACGATCCAACAATTACCACTTCCTACACCCCCACTGTTGCAGTGATGCAGTCAGGTTAATTACATAGCATTAAGTTCTCCATCTCTTCGTCTTCACGCCACATTCAACCAAGGTATCCCAAAATATCCATTCAAAGAGTCAGAAACTCAGAATGCACTTCCTACATTATCGGATACACTTTCACACAGCAACAAAAAAACACGGATGCTGCTTGATTCTCATACTTCGCCAAACAAATATAGTACTCCTTCAACCAGTTCACTCTAGTGCTCACATATATCAATCTCATATATACTAATCCGAACATAAATAATGCCTATCGTTCATCACTTCATCACACGTTTAACCTAGCGAACATCAATTGGCCGCATATGCAATTCTAAGCTTCCATGAATGATAACAGTACTTTGATCCACGAAAAACTCGAACATAACGAAATTCAAGCTGATTGGTTGATATAGAACAGAAAAGGTGAAGAGGTATGATAAATAGGTTATACCTTGAGATCAATGTTGGAGCGAGCAAAGAGAAGGTGGTTGAATTCAGGGTCTCTCTGAATATTTTTCCACTTTCCAGCACCGTGCTTGGCCACACCGGCACGTAGAGCTTCCTCTTCCTCCGATGTCCACTTCTGCTTCGGATTACCCATCTCTAGCTTCTTAGCCTGCAACTCCTTTTGAAAATTCTCTTGTGTGACACTGTGTTTGTCTTGTTTATTGTGGCGGCGGGTGGCCGTGGGTGATGATGAAAGAGGTGAAAGGATGTTTACAGAGCAATTGAGACTATTTTGGGGCAATTAGATGAAATATGATAAAATTCAGGGGATCGTCTGTAAAAACACTCTTGATTTTATGTAATTAGCATTTGAGGATATTGCAAATGAGGGCACTGAGATTACTTTGTTCCGATTCAAGTAAACAACTAATTACTGGAGTACCCATCTCCGACTCATATATATCCTCGAGGACGATGACGAGGGTTTGGTCAATCAGCCCCGAGTGGTTATATGCATGTTTGTATAACGAGTAGTGGAAGGGCACGACTAGGATAGTCGAGTCCATTTCGAATCTACAATATTATTTGTGTTTAAATAAAAGAATTACTTCTAAAAGAAAAAAGAAATATTGGAGTAGTTGAAAATTGAAAGCGGATACTTTTGACTTTTGAGTAGAATTGTAAATCACTTAGGGGGTGTTTGGCAACAAATTTGAATACCCCCATTTGAATCGATGAACAGTGATTTGGCATAAAATACACTTAAAATACCCCACTCAAATGTCCATCCAAACACAATTTCACCAAAATCCATCCAAATGCCAACTCAAATGTCCATCCAAACAGCCACTTACACATCAACTTGAGCCTTACTTCATTTTTCTAGGCGGGGACCACCCCCCCCCCCCCCCACACACACACACATATATATTTTCTTCCAGATTCATCTTTCCGTTTTTATTTTTGATTCGTTCTAACTTCCAACTTCATTCATGGTTTAATTTCCGTAACCAACGCATTTATGTTCTAGTTTATTCTAGATATGGTAATAGATTGAGAGAGAAATTGTATCTAATGTCAAGATGATATTCTAATGATGTATGTGATAAGGTACAAATCCGGCTAAGGCAAAATCCGCTCGTCTAGCAAAGGCTACTGCTTCTTAGTTCGTTGAGTAAGTTCTTCTGGGTGAGAGGATAAGCCTTGGTTCGTAAGGTCACAGATTGGGTATCTTCTCTTCTAAAATTCCGAGTCAACGTAAGGTCCGAGGCAATGATATGTCCGAGGAGATGATTGGTCCGAGGTGAGAGTGTTCCGAAGTGCCAACACTTGAATCCTGCAATACATAAAAGGAGAAGGGGTTAGACCCTTTTGGGCCGGTTTGCCTAAGACAAACCGGGCTCGAATTTTATGTATTTAGAGGCTGAAGAGCTCGGGCTCGGTCCTCCAAAGTCTATAGAGTAGTATATTCAATGGTAGTTGCTTACATTTACAGGCATAAATACTCTGTATTCATAGGGCAATTCCACCGGAGGTTTTGCTCTGGCAACTCGGAGTTAAGTCGGACTAGCGGTATGAAGGCACGTGACGAAACTACTAGCAGGCGCGTTTTCAGCACGGACCCAAGTACATATGTCGAGGACTGACGTTGTAAAGTACAACCTGGGGCCGGATCATTGGCGGATCGGACCATACATTAACAAAGATAGCTATAGTTCTTGGTTCAGGGGTGGAGTCTTGATGGTTTGGACCATAAGTATTGCGGGTCGGAACTTCGTCGTTTGGGTTGGAAGACTTTGCGACCGTCCTAACTTGAAAGATAGTCTTAGTGCGTCTTGAATCGTGTTAGAGCGGAGACGGACTCGTTATTACGTATCAATACGTGTATTATTAAATTTTATGTATGCGACTGTAACAGTCACATTCTTTTACTAAAATGAATAGCCGTCAGAGGAGAAGCTGTGAAGTTGTTAATTTCTCTGTCTAGACATCTAGTCGTTAAATGTTCTGAGCAACAGCGGACGTTGAATAACTCGACCAAGTAATTTCTTGTTTGTCCTGTTTTGCCTTATCCTTCCTGTTGACGAAGTGAGTTCAGATCTGGTGAACAGAACAGTGATGGCTTACAATCTACAATCCCTCATACAAGTTCTTGAACAGAGCCTCCATCCTCATCTTGATCACCATCTTTGTATCCATGATGGTCAGTTCAAATCACAACTTGAATCCCTATTGCAACTAGCTCATTCTTTGGAAGATATCCTTGAAACATTGCCCCCATCATACTATAAAACAGCACAAGCCTTGATGGGTCAAATAAGAGATGCTGCATATAGAGCTGAAGATATCATCGAGCTTTATGTGGTAGATCAGATTCTGGCTAATTTTGGTATTGGAAAGAAGAAGATTTCTAAAGGTCATGGATCTGGTTATAAGAGATACACAATCTCTTGTTTCCATCCAAAGAAACAGGTGGAAAAAGATATAGTATCACTTGACTTGCCAGGAGTTCATACTGAACTACTTTTGACCATGGCTGAATTACAAAAGATCATCGATCGAGACGAAACACACAAACGAATTCCTGATGATACTTGCTCGATTTCCCACCAACGTCCCGGAAAAGCTGTTCTGCAGAGTGAATTGCTTCCTTCTTCATCTTTTTCAAGTGTTCATGATGTTGTGGTGGGACTTGAAAATGACATGCTTGAATTGAAGGATCGACTGATCGGACAGGGTTCTACACTCCAAGTCATCCCGATTGTGGGAATGGGTGGTATTGGTAAAACTACTCTTGCTCAACAGCTTTTCCATGATTCATATGTTTCTTATCACTTTGACACTCGCACCTGGGCTACAGTTTCACAAGATCATAATGGGTTAAAAGCACTTTTATTGAGCCTTCTTGATTGCATACCTGGAAATTCCAGTGTTGAAATGTTAAAAGAACAAGATGATGAATTGGGAGACCGCTTATACAAAAGCTTAAGTGGAAAGAGATACTTAATTGTGTTAGATGACATATGGAGTACCGGGGTTTGGGATGATGTTCATAGGTTCTTCCCGGAGAATGATACTGGAAGTCGTATCGTCTTAACCACCAGAGAGTTGACTGTGGCTAATTATGCAAGCGGAATTGGCCTGCATCATCAAATGCATGTCCTGAACGATGTGGAAAGTTGGAATTTACTCCGCGAATATGTGTTTGGGAAACAAAATTGCCCTTGGGGATTGGAAAAGCTTGGAAAAAGTATTGCAGGCAGTTGCAAAGGGCTTCCGCTTGCAATTCAAGTGATTGGTGGACTCCTCTTAAAGGGACAAAAGACAAAGGATTACTGGCATCACATTGCAAATGACGTGAGTGCTGCTGTAGCTGATCAAAATGATGAACGGTTCTCAAAGATATTATCTTTGAGTTTTGACCACCTGCCTCTTCATTTGAGGTCATGCTTCCTATATATAGGGTGTTTTCCAGAGGATTACCAGATTCGAGCAACAAAAATCAAGAGGTTATTTGTAGCTGAAGGGTTCTTGAAACCAATTAAAGGCAAATTGCTGGAAGAGGCAGCAGAGGAGTACTTGAAGGCCCTAGCAGACAGAAGTCTTCTTTTCGTTCGAAAACTTGATTATACAGGCGAAGTCAAATGCTATGTCACTCATGATCTCATAAGGAATATGTGTAAGAGAAAAGCAAAGGAAGATAAGTTCTTCAATGACCATGATAAGTCTTACGTCACACAGGATCACATAAGGGGCATGTTTAAGAAAAAAGCTGAGGAAGAGGATTTCTTGAGTCGCCTTGATCATGCAGAGACGAGCGGTCTTCCGCTCGTTGATATCCTACGAGAAATTCCTAAAACTCAACGCAAGCGTCTCATTTCCAGAATTGTATTTCATAGCATGCGCCGCTTTTCTGTCAATCAGTATACTTTCCATCCCAACTACCGGTACTTGATGAATAATATGTTGCAACATGCTCGTTCTTTTATACAGATAGGCGCCCCCAAGTTGTTACTGTATTCGTATGAGCTTGGAGAATTCAAGTTGTTAAGGGTGCTCGATCTACTTCCAATCGAATTCGAGGAGTTCCCTGATCCAATACTTAATCTCGTCAATATACGATACTTGGCTCTCCGGTGCCATTGCCGTTCAGGTATACCTTCTGCCATTTCCAGATTGACGAATTTGCAGACATTGATGTTTCAGGCGCCAAAGGTGCTCTTTTCTCAAATGCTTTTGCCGGTTGGACTATGGAGGTTGACAGAAATAAGACATATCAAGTTGAAAAGATCATTCTCTTTTCCAATTTCGTCTGGCAGTGATTCCAGTGAACAGTTTGTCCTCAAAAATCTACAGACACTTTCATATGTAAATCCATACATGGTTGCTGATAGTTGTTTCGTAGAGAAAGTTCCTAACTTGAATAAATTGGGAATTTATTTGGGCAAGTTAAGAGATGAACTTGTAGATATTTCCGGTCTTCTTAAACTTACTACTTTAAAGCTCCTATCTGCTAGCTTCATGATCGGGCATCGACCTAGATTGGATGGAATCATTTTACCCCCATCTCTAAAAAAGATATGTTTGACTTCTTGTTGGATAAGCAGGAGGTTCATGTCGTCTATTGGTTCATTGGGCAATCTCGAAGTTTTGAACGTACGAGATTGTACAATGTGGAGAGATTCGTGGGAGCCGACTGTAGGTGAATTTGCTTCGCTTAAGTTTTTGCAACTTAATGAATTCACAGTGAGGCATTGGCGAGCTGATGAAAGTCACTATCCTAGTCTCAGACACCTGGTTATCCGACAGTGCCACTATCTAGAGGAAATACCTTCCAGGATTGGAGATATTCAAACTATGGAAGTGATTGATGTGGATGATGTGAACCCTTCTGTCACTGATTCAGCAAAAAGGATTCAAGAGGAGCAACTTGACCTCGGCAACGATAGCCTTCATGTTATTTTCCTGGGCAAATTAGAAACTAAGGGTGAGATCATTGTTCGGCCCAGAGACTTGCTGAGTGGTGACTGGTGACAGCATAAAGAAAAAAATCCTTGAGTGATTCAGAACATAACAGAACAGGGTGAGGGCATCTACCTGGTGGTAATTCACTCCTCTTTGATTTTCCATCCATAAACATTTCGCTTGTATGTGTTCCGTACGTATAAATTTAGTTTTTTTTTTTTTTTTTTTTTTTTAATATCCAAGGTGTTCTTGGATTCAACGTGGCAAAGTCACATAACCTACCAACTACCAAGTAAGGGAAGGTAAAAGGTATGATTTAACTTGAATTGCATTTATGTTGTAGAGTGTAAGGTAAATCGGGTTCTGCAGCTTGATAATCTGAAGCAAACTGGCTTATCTTGGAATAATATACATTGTGTTCCTATATTTTCGCAGTTTGAGGATCATCCTGTTTCTCATAAAGAACTTACCTGAAATATATGGATAGTTAATAGGAGTATATTGTGATACTCATATAATTTGTGGTTGATTCATAAAATAAAATAAGAGATTTTTACCATCTTCTCTTCTCTATCTCTATTATTTTAAAAGAAAACTACATTTTAATTACTTGTTACATCAGTTAATTCGATTTTGATCAATTGAATTAATTTTGACTTTAAATTTCACAATTAAAAATATAATTAAAAAAAAAAAAGAAGAAGGTAATTACATATATCTCCCACTACTTCAACAAAAATATATCTTTATTAAAAACTTATATAACATATATATTATAATTAAATTTATAATTAACTAAGTACAAGCATATTGAATTTTAATATGAAATATGCATCTGTTTAACACGTGAATTTGCACATTCATAATTTTAAAAGTTATTAGTATTCATGTTGTGAAATATACAAAGTGAGTTTTCCTTTAGTAATATGAGATTAAATCCTCAAATCTAAAATCAAAGTGATTTTTTTCAATTCTTCAATATTTCAAATGATTTATTTAGAAAAATAAAAGGACAATATAATAATAAAAAATATTACGTCAAAGTGACCCCAAAACTTAGCATGTCAAAGGGCACAACATTTCGATCAGATCATATCATCACTTGCTATATATAGTTGTAATCCAAAAATGAAGAAATTGCACTAAATATAGATATCACACTACAACATCAAGAAGATCCTTTATCCCATCTCATGAATCCTTTGATTCTGTCCTTATAAACACACTTGCATCTGTGTGTTTTTCCTTATCAAATCACAGTCATGGCGATCTTACTTCTCTTATCATCATCACTCATCCTTCTACCATCTCTGTTTTTTTTTACAAGACATGGTTGAAACCAATTTGTCTACAGAAAACGTTGCGATCTCAGGGACTAAACGGACCGCCTTTCAGCTTCATACATGGTAATACTCGAGAGATAGTGAAGATGAAGAAACAAACCATTGCTAGTTCAATGGACTTATCGCAACACGACTTGTTTCCCAGAATTTTGCCACACGTAGATTTATGGATGAAGGTGTATGGTATGTTCCATGTTCTTAGCTATTTAGTATACATCAATCGATCTTAAAAGATGGTTGAACTTGAAGGTATTGTATCTGTACTTGTCACTTCGTTGTGTGCAGGAAACAATTTTGTAATTTGGATTGGTGATCAGACACAGATAATTGTTACAGAACCTGAGCTGGTTAGAGAGGTACTAAACAACAAGAATGGAGTGTACCATCAACTTCAACCAACAGTTTATATAAAGAGATGTTTAGTAAATGGAGTTTTAGTAGCAGAAGGCGAAAAATGGTCTTAAGACATGTACGTGCCAATTGGTTATTCATACCACAAATGTGACAGTTTTCATCAACATTTTTTCCTTTACCATATCCTTAGAATTTTTTTGATTCTAGTGATGATTTGCATTATGAGAGCCATTATTTGGAGGAGATCCTCCACGATCACGATCGCGACTGCGTCCACAGCCTCCACCAATATTGGAAGTGTTTCTAACATTGAAAGTTGTCGCATTCGCTTCAGGGAATGGACTAGCACCAGTTGGACGTGTCTCATAATTTTTCAATAATAGCTTATTGTTTTGTTGAGCAACTAGAAGACATGAGATTAATTTCGAATATTTCTTAAAACACTTTTCACGGTATTGTTGTTGTAATATCATATTAGAGGCATGAAAAGTGGCGTATGTCTTTTCTAGCATATCATCATCAGTCAATTTTTCACCACATAATTTCATTTTAGAAGTGATTTTGAACATTGTTGAGTTAACTCATTTACACTTTTGAAATCTTGCAAACGCAAAAGCCAATCATAGCGGTCTTTTGGTAGTATCACACTTTTTAAGTGATCATACCTCTCTTTAAGATTAGTTCAAAGATCTACGGGATCTTTAATTGTTAGGTATTCGGCTTTTAGGCCTTCATTTAAATGGTGACGAAGAAAGATCATGAATTTTGCCTTATTTTGACTTGATGATGCATTGTCAATTTTTATGGTGTCACCAAGACTTTTAGAATCAAGATGGATTTCAGCATCAAGAATCCATGATAAATATTTTTTTCCGAATATATCAAGTGTCAAAAATTCAAGATTGTTAAGTTTTACAATATTTATAAAAAAAATATAAAAGTATTAGTGAAAACTTCTTTTTAATACGGCTAAAATAAACGTGGTAATGAGAAAGAGATATAGGGGCTGATTGACATGGCATTTGAATGGGAATTTTGGTGAAATTATGTTTGAAATAGAATTGAAATTGAGGTGTTTAAAGTGTATTTTAGGCCAAATCAATATTTATCGAGTCAAATGAGGGTATTTAAATACCAGCCCAATCCGCCCATACAAAAATATGAAATGAGTATGCAGATTAAGAGCAAGAAAATAGAGGAAAAGAGGTAATCATGATGTTTAGAAAAAAGGTCAGGCATTTGTAATCATGACTGTGTAAAAATATGTTTGCTCAAAGCTAGAGAAATAAAACAAAACGTGTATTGATTTTAAAAAGATTAAGTTGGATAGAATTGACAGAAAGCCTTTGAAAATATGTTTGACAAACCTTTACCATTTACCATGCTATACCATCTCATTACCTTTCTCTTGTTGGTATACGGCAGCTGGCTAAGACATGATCCCCCTTTTTTCTGTAGGATTTTGTCCGTACGGTAAATGTAGAATTTTATATCACAGTCTGTTAAACACGTGCTGATAATGTGTTAATAAAAAAAATAAAATAAATAAATATAGAGTTTATTTTATAATATAAAATATAATACGAGTAAGGAGTTCTTATACAAGAGTAAATTAAATTCAAGGACTAAGATCATAAGCACCATTACTCCACCAATTATTAAACTACTATAATCATCATTTAATATGTACATTTATATCTTATATATTTAATTATCAATTAATATATAAATTTATCTCTTATAGTCCAGTATCCATACTCAACTAATTAGGAAGAGGAATATATTACGTCAAAAACTTAGCATGTCAAACGACAATGTATTTATCACATACCTTATTTTTTCAACGTGGCAATCAAATCATATCATCACTTGCTATATATAGTTGTAACCCAAAAATGAAGAAAATGCACTAAATATAGTTAGTTATCACACTGCGAAATCAAGAAGATGCACTATCCTTCTACCTCATCTCATGAATCCTTGGATTCTGTCCTTATAAAAACACTTGCATCTCTGTGTTCTTCCATCAAATTACAGTCATGACAGTCTTACTTCTCTTATCCTCATCACTCATCCTTCTACCATCTCTGGTGTTATTGTACAAGACATGGTTGAAACCAATTTGTCTACAGAAAACGTTGCGATCTCAGGGACTAAAGGGACCGCCTTTCAGCTTCATACATGGTAATACTCGAGAGATAGTGAAGATGAAGAAACAAGCCATTGCTATTTCAATGGACTTATCGCAACACGACTTGTTTCCCAGAATTCTGCCACACGTAGATTTATGGATGAAGGAGTATGGTATGTTCCATGTTCTTAGCTATTTAGTATACATCAATCGATCTTAAAAGATGGTTGAACTTGAAGTTATTGTACCTGTACTTGTCACTTCGTTGTGTGCAGGAAACAATTTTGTAATTTGGATTGGTGATCAGCCACAGATAATTGTTACAGAACCTGAGCTGGTTAGAGAGGTACTAACCAACAAGAATGGATTGTACCATAAACTTCAACCAACAGTTTATATAAAGAGATGTTTAGGAAATGGAGTTTTAGTAGCGGAAGGCGTAAAATGGTCAAGACAACGAAAGCTAGCAAACCGTTCCTTTCACGGAGAGTGCTTAAAGGTGATTCTAGTTCTGTTTATGGTTCGGTCACCTGCTGTAACAGGTGGAGTATTAAGACTTTTGATCAGTTGAATCTTGTTAATTATGCAGGATATGTCCCAGGAAATGATAGCAAGTTCGGAAACCATGCTGGAGAAATGGAGATACTTGACAGGCAAAGAGATTGAAGCAAGCAATGAATTCAAGATTTTGACATCAGAGGTGATCTCAAGGACTGCTTTTGGGAGCAGTTATCAAGAAGGTAAAAATATTTTTGAGACACTGTCAAAGTTGGCTGAAGTTGCTACAGGAAACGTCTACACTGTCCGGTTATTTGGGTATGCAAATTCTCTCTTATGATCAGTTATCACCTAAGTCTCACCTAGCTCTCAGGCATTATCTATACTAATTTTGTCCTTGTACTGTAGGAACATGTTCAAGTCAAAGGTTGACATTGAGTCGGATCAGACTGAGCAATCGCTACGCGAATCTATTCTAATCCTGATAAGAAAAAGAGAAGCCGAGGTGAAGTCAGTAGAGAAGGACAACTTTGGCAATGATTATCTTGGATCACTCTTGGAGGTTCACCATGACAAGGTCCCCAGTAACAGAATCTCAATTGAGGATATAATCGACGAATGTAAAGTGTTCTACCTTGCTGGACACGAGACAACTAGCAACTTGTTGTCCTGGACAGTACTTCTCTTATCAATTTACACAGATTGGCAAGAAAAGGCAAGGGAAGAGGTCCTTGAACTGCTTGGACATGAAAATCCGACGACAGACTCTATCACAAGACTGAAAATTGTATGTATACCTCTTCATCATGCACATAATAATTTCAATTTTTTTGTGCCATGCTTGATGTACATCTTGCTTACTCTGATGCAGTTAACCATGATCATCAATGAAGCTCTAAGGCTATATGGGCCAGCAGTGTCTGTCACGAGGCGAACTCATTGCAAAACCAGGCTGGGAAGATACGAAATCCCTGCCGATGTCCAAGTGAATGTCCCCATACTTGGGCTGCATAGAGATCCAGCTATTTGGGGACAAGATGCTCACATGTTCGACCCAACAAGATTTTCTGAAGGACATGCTAAGGCCACGAATGGAAATACTGCAGCATTCCTCCCTTTTGGTTTTGGACCTCGTATGTGTGTAGGCATAAACTTTGCAACTAACGAAGCGAAGATTGCACTAACAATGATCCTGCAACGTTATAAGTTCACGCTGTCGCCAAATTACGTCCATTCCCCTGCTCAGATCACCACAATCAACCCTCAGCATGGGATTCAGATCATTCTTCACAATTTATGAACAGAGCAAGAACAGATTTAATTCCCTGATATGTAAAAGAGTATAGCAGTATTATTCTTACATTCAACAATATTATACAGCAATGTAGAACATACATGATCAATAAAGGATGTATGAAGAAGCAGGTTAAGTTTATCTGAAATCAATATAATGTTTTAAAGTTATAGAGAAGGAAGTTTTATTGCAGTATTTTATTTCTACTATAAAGTTCAGAACCTTGTATTTGATTTCGTGAAACATTTGCAGATTTTACAGTTAAAAAAACATGCGACACTTTTTGGTTTGTGTTTGAATGATGGTGTCAACGTCACTTTGATTAGAGATCGTGTTAAACAATCGCTTAGCTTACCTGATATTTTGAGATACTACTTGAATTAGTGTTACCCATCCGATTTATCTTATTCCATGTATGTCATTCTATATTAATTAAAAAATAAATTGAATTATTTTGTAAGAATAAATTTTAATGTAATTATCAAGGCGCATTATGTTATAAATGAATTTTTTTTTGAAACGGCTAAATATTATTAATAAAAATTCAAGTATAAGATATGCTCACGTCGCAATATTACAAAGGAAAAAAGAGAATCGTTCGAACCATTATCGTCATATCAAGACTATATCTCTAAACCAACTCTAAAAAAATAATTAAAATTACAAATGAAAGATCATCAAAATCAAACCAATCCTCTACACCAAAACATAAATCAAAATGGCTAGATCAAATAGATTTATCTTCACCGCCCAGGATAAATGCATGATAAGTGCGTATCATCATGACCACATGACCATGTAAATGTACAACTACACAAAGAAAAAACAACCTCAAGGTATTTAAAATTAAATCTCAATGGTTTAACCCTCAAATTATTGAAAACTAGATCACCGTGGTCTAGTTATTTGGATTGTAGTCACAATACTCCCCAGACCCCAGAGTATACAAGATACTCCAATCACCAAGACAATAATGTAAAAGACAAATGAAATATACTCTTTATTTTTTAACGACAACCATGTTTACACAATAAGTTCTTTATGATATATCTTGTATGTGTTCGTCATTTTATACTTCTCATAGTTGATTATGTGTGAGGAGAATTTACAATAAATCATTGTAATAAACTGCTAATACTCCTCTCGAGAGGGGTGGATTGGTTTCTCTTGAAGCAAGAGTCAACCTTGAAATTTATTTTTGACCTCTAACACTACCGTGATCATAAATTAACATGTTTGTTATATCGCTTAAGTTGTCAACTTCTCACTGAAATTGAATATTTTGTATATAAAATATACAATTTCAATTGGAAAAGACCACTCAAATTCAATACCAATCACTCCCTAAATACGCATGATTAAAAAAAAACAATTCAAATTTATAAGTGGCACCGAACATGGTGGGTATATTGTTATAGAATTTAATTGGTATAGAATTTGAATGTGCATTTGAATGGAATTGAAATGGAGGTAATTGAAGTGTATTTTAGTCCAAATCAAAATTCATCGAGTAAAATAGCCCAGTACAATTGAAAAACGAACGCCCCTAAATCAATAATTTTGCACGATGGTGTTATATCACTGTTCATGAGACTTGTGTTCTAAAGTCACATTATAGCCAAGCCAATCATTCATTGCGTATTGAGTTAAAGTTGACGGATTTTATTTCAAACGTTACGATTTCAGATTATCGTTAACATACATGATTTTATCCACCAAATCTGTTAATTTGTTTAATCTTATTTGATTTTATATCTTAAAACTAAAACTTGGGTGAGAAGTTAGTTAAGCGTATATTAGAGAGAATCTTCTCCTCAGGGTTTTAGTCTGTCACTGGCTCATTGCTAGGGCTTTTGCTGATAGCGAAAAAATGAGCAGCAACGACCAGAACAATGTCACCGTCACTGATCTCAGAGCTGGTAATCACAGTTTCTCAACCTTCAATCGGTTCCAAATCGCCGTTTTAGCCTCTCTTTTTTTTAGCTCATAATTCAACTCGTATTTGTTGTTATTTGATGTTTGTAGCCTTGATTCAAAACGATAAGGGAGACCTGGTTGATTATGTGAAGGTTAATTTTACCTCATTTATATCAATTGTAAACGTCTTTTACATGTTGTTTTGAATTTGAAGCTTTTTTGTACTTTTATTTTTTGCATGCAGAATAAACTTCAGGATCTATCTGTCAAGCTTCCCAATGTGCTTGATAAACTCTCGCCTGCTGTGAGAAATCGTGTCGAAGACCTAAAGAATGTTCAGGTATGTTAATTGAATCCCTATAAAATTCTGTGTGATACTAAACTATGTTGAATTTGAGCCATGTATGTATAAAGTTTAAAACTCTGTATGTTTTGCGTACTTAATTTGTGATTGTTACATTTGTTGTGTGTGTGTGTTGCAACCTGCATTTGTAATGGCTTGATTCTTACTGTCCGTGTTCTTTATCACCTAGCATATGGCTTAGTAGTGATCGACTCATCGTAATTTGTAACAGCATATGCATTTGGATTTACTCATTCTAATCATAGTCTGAGCTCAATTTGGACTAATTTCCCTGATCCCTGAATAATTTATCTGTGATTCTGCATATGTTGTTTCCTCTTGATAACGAAGCTGAGGGGTCAGCTTGTAAATGGATGCATGCTTCTACTGTAACTATTTAGTGGTTATGTTACCATATGTCCACATTCACTTGATTGTGTTACAATCTTATTGTTTTCAAACGTGCGTTCGGCGTACTACTGATTCCAGATTCATATATTCTTCATATTTTACAGGCTCAATATGATGATCTGGAGGCAAAATTTCTTGAGGAAAGAGCTTCTCTTGAAGATAAATATCAAAAGCTATATCAACCTTTTTATGTCAAGGTGTGAATTCTATTAAAATAGGAAGACTTCACAGTTCACAGGTCCCACTTGAGTATGTCCCTGAGTTTTTGCAATTTCTATCACAGAGGTATGGAATTGTAAGTGGAAATGTTGAAGTTGAGGAGGGTGTTACAAACGAGGGTGATGCAACGAGTGGTGAGTAATTGAATTGATGTCTTATTAATTTGATAATTGGTAACTAATGACTTGAATGATTCATGTTGAAAGTGCTCACTGCTGCAGTGAAAGGAGTTCCTGATTTCTGGCTAATTGCAATGAAAAACAATGTCATTCTTGCTGAGGAGGTCAGATCTTCCATAATCTTATCCTTAGTATTCAAGTTGCATGTTCCTTTACCCAGTCATTTTAATCTGTTCTGTTTTTACTGGAAACAGATTACTAAGCGCGATGAAGGGCCTCTCAAATTCCTCTTAGATGTCAAATGGTCCAAAGTGGAAAACCATAAAGGC